>VYZV01029370.1:31157-42995 GCA_013401275.1 Pandion haliaetus | reverse complement strand
CTCCTGCCATGGCAGTAGCCTTAGGCAGTACCCACAGTAATATGTTTCCTTGGTCAGAGCAGCTGGTTTAATTAATGGTCCTCGGCTGATGCAAGCCACTGGAACCGGTGATCTAAATGACGGGAGATTCTTGGCCTTAAAAAAGAAATTACTAGAGACAGTTTGGCTTTCTCTAACTTCTGCTTTTGTAAGTGTTCATTAAAATGTTTTGCCTACCATATAACCCTTCGGCTTGTTTCTGTTCCCTTGGTATGACATTTGCATGCACTTAAAAAGAATAAGAAGGTGACGCACGCAGAACTACTCTAGGATTGTGAAATGTTGATTTTGTTACAGATAACAATGATAAGCTGCAGAAGAACTGCATGCTGTCTCCAGCAGCTTAACCCACTTTCTAGAGCTATGATTTCCTAAATAAGGCCTTAAGAATGAAGGTATAAGCTCTCCGCAGCTCAGTTTCTGTGAGTGGTCCACAGATGGACATGGGTTGATGAGTTGGAAAGTCAAGTTTGCAGCAGAAGAGTTTGGGAACCGATCATAGGGATGCTCAGAATGTATTTCATACACGTTAAATCTTAAAGTGTTTCCAGATTTGTTTTGGTACAAGTTAGTCACTTTTTTCATAGCTGCACTCATATATCAGGCAACCCAAAATAATGTTTGGATGAAGTCAGGGACATTACTTTTTCTACTTCTTGTTCTTCTACCAGTGTTAGGATTGTTTCAAATGCAGGTTTTGGTTTACCCCCATCTGTTTTTTCTTGTATTTTATGGTGTAGCTTTCTGCCATGCTATGTAATAGCAGACAATCTTCTCATTTCTCTTCCATTTGTATTTAATTTTTTTTGTCATTGTGTTCTATTTATATTCATTTCTGCCATATAAAGTAGTTCTTTACTCCATTGTTGCTACTAGGCTGCTTTTCCTGAATCCTTCCCTTAAGGAATCCCTTAGCCAAGCTACCTGTCAGTTATATATGTAGTGGCAAAATCAGTGTCTCTAAATAACTGGAAATGAGAACACGGGAAGGCTTGGGAACTTTTACCTCTTTCATCCAGCCTTACTCTGTGAGGCATCAAACACTGTGGTAAATGTGTCTAAGCAGTCCATCATCATCCCTTACTTCAGAGAAGAGTTGTTGGTCTTAATGTAGGCTGTAAAGAAGGTAATAGTAATAGAGTCCATTTAATTTCAGTATTGTGTGTGGCAATTGAGGTATCTTCCAACTTGCACTGTTTTTGATGAAGAGGTTTTTTGAAGTTGAAAATTATGAATTGCCACTGTCTTACTTGAGCCTTATAGAGAAGATGAAGCTTAGGAGCAATTTGAACCAACTTAAAAAGGCATTTGGACTTGGGTTTGCATGTTTAATTGAACCTTATTCTTAAGCCTACTGATGGGGGTCAGTGACTAGATGCCTTAATTAACCACATGAAGGATTGGTTAGTTGCTTTTTGTGGAATAAGGATGAAAGGTCTGAGATGCTTGTTGCAGCAAGACAATGTAAAATACTCATTATTTTTACTTGCTTATCAACAGGCATCAGTTTAAACAGAGCTGTAGCTAGAGATTGTTACTTGAGCAAGATTCCTACTGACTTCAATAACATGCATTGACGTTGTAAGGACTTCATAATAAGATCTTTTGAGTATTAACAGATGGTCACTGACTGCCTGAAACAAAGTTGTTGGGGTTTTTTTGTTTTGTTGATCACCGCAGGTATCTGGAAACCGAACAGACTTTGCCTTCTGGAAATCAAACCTGACTGTGAAACAAAGGTTTTTCTTTTTCTTTCCTTTTTATTTTCTTGCTGCAAATTCTTTGGAGAAAATACGGAAAATGTTAACTGATTTCTGAAGTGTCTTATCAAAAGTCTTTGGTATTCGCAGCAACTTAGTGTAGTAAGACTTGCCCTGGAGTAGTGTGCTTGAGGCAGCTGACAAAATGGACTGACACCAGCATCCTGTTTCAACAGAAACCCGGTGACAGTCTAGTTGACCCGCTTGTTTGAAGTGAAATTCTGCAGTGCCAGCAGTAAGCAAGCATGAAGGAAAGCAGTTTGTCTTTGCTGCTGCCGTGGACTGAATGAGTAGAGTCTCAACTGTTTTGAAAATGTTCCTGTTAACAGTTTTTCTTTTGTGTATTTGTCAGTTTATATATTAGTTGCAGTTGTACTTTGCACAAACACTAATTAGACAGCCATCAACACTCAGGGCCAAAGGCTTACTAACAATGCAACTGTGATAGCAGTGTCTTAATTGGTTGAGTATAATTGTCATTAGGCAACGATAAAGACATCTGGGGCTCTGGAGGGAGATCAGCCTCCCCCTCCTCCTCTTCCCCAAATTTGTTCTGGCTATTGCTATCCAACACAGTTGAGCTTTTTCAGATGAGATTCTGTGTTTTGACCAGTTTCCTGATGTTTTTCTCCTTATGAAATTGTCTGCCTCTTCAGCACCACTTCATTAGAGTGGTGCCCAGCCTCCATCTCTGCTTCCTCCCACATGTGCTCTGCACTTCACCACCTGCTTCCCAGCCATCATGGGACATCAGCAGCTTTTAACCCCCAGCTCCTTCTCCTTCAGTCTTCTGCTTCCACTCATGTGAGAGGGCATGAGGAAATTGTTCATCTCATTGTGACATTACTGCCAATAAAAAGTAGTTGAAATGCTTTTGATTAGTGAGTAGGTATTTTTATTATAGTATGTTTGTAGATACCATATGAATTTAATTTTTTTGTGTTTCTGTGTACCATATGCATTCCACCTATTGTTGCTCCATTTCAGCAAGTTTGTTATGCATATCTGTAAAGCTTAAGCTGAATTTGCAGGCTAATTTTTACAGATGTATACATATCTCTCCAGAATTACAGAACTGGCTTGTCAAGTATAGTTAGGAAAATATAGCTCTTATCTTTCTCCTCCTGCTACTTCTTATGTGTGTACACTGAAATGCTCAGAAGAACAAGAGCAAAGTGAAATATAAGTCCATCAAAGAGGCTGAGTTACTTGGGTGGAGAGTCTCTGTTGAACGCTAAGAGAAGGATGACTGTGTCTGGTTAATAGGGAGCAAAACACGCAGACCCAGAGCTGAAAGCCAGGCACTGCATGGATGAAACACCTCGGGAGGCAGCAGGGCAGGGGATATCTGGAGAGGGGGAAACTTGGGGTTGTAAGCAACAGTCTTTTTCTTGTTGCTCCCTGTTGCGCTTGGGAAAGTGAGGCTTTGTGCAGCCTTTCTAAATGAAGTAAATCAGGTATGGTCTCTAATGTGGTTGGTTTGTTGTTGGTTTTTTTTTTTTTTCTTTAAGCTTGAGAACTCAATTTGTAGGTTTCGGAGTTGGGTTGGGGGGGGGTTGCTTGTGCAAGTGGCTTATATTAGATGTTGGAGTATTTATCTGCCACTGCAATAATCATCTCATTACACCCACCAGGGAGAAAAAAGCAGCAGCTGAATGCTGTTGGTATGATAGCAAATAGAATGTACTCATATCAAACAGAAAAGTTTTTAGGGTTTAGGGTTTGGGTTTTTGGTTTTGGTTTGTTGGGGTTTTTTTTCACTCCAGCAGAAAGCTGTATAGGCCTTTCATAGCCATCTTGATAGAAAAATCAGTAACTGAATGAGTTTGGAGGATTGTGCCTGTTCTGGGGCAGAGGGCTGTGCCTGTTCTGGGGCAGAAGACTTAAATCTAGGGTTCTTTCATTCAGTAGCTGGTAATCCAAACTAAATTTTCATGGCAAAGTGTAAAAGTTACTGTGGTAGGAAATGAACAGAAATACTGAAATTATCTAGAAATAGGTTCTGTAAAGTGCAGCGTGTTGTTCACTTCAACCGTCTATATTGATACGGCAGATTTGCCAATTATCTGCAATAAAGCAGCCTTTTTATTTTTTTACAGCAAGGCAATGCTTTAATAGTTTAAAAGCCTTTTGTTGTGGTTACAAATTGAAAGTGTGTTGCTCTTTACAACAGCATTAAAAGTAGGGAGTTGAACCATTAAATTTTTTAGTTCTGAATTGGATTCATCTGTGTTTGAAATTCTTCCAGTTCAGTTCTGGTACAGGCCCAGTGATGCTGGAAATGGGCATGTGGTGGTGATGGCCAACAGAGCGTGTTGTCAGCTGAGGAGATGGTTTATATCTCCCATTTCCCCATGCTGGTTCCCTGCCCAAACCTAGACCTCCACTTATGTTTCCAGCATGGTGTTGTAACTTCTCTCCAAATCTTATAGGTTTGCCGCGTGGGCCTGATCTGCTGTCATGCTGCACTGGGAAGGATGTGAGTGGTGTTGCTGAGTGAGAAATGGGGGTAGGAGGGGTATGGAAGGGACGGGGGCAAAGATGCCTTCCTGGTCTCCTCCTGCCTCTTCCTGATGAACATAAAGCACTTGTCCTATCTTGCAGCGCACTGGTGGGATTTCTGGACAGACACACGAAGGTAGGGTTTGATGGGTGCTTGCAGGGTTTTCCTGGTGTGTATGGTGCTCCCCACTCACCCACTGGAGCATACCTGAGGTACATCTAACAAGCTCTTGTGTTCAACAGGTCCTTGCTAGGGGTGGGAGAGCAGCATGGCTTCACGGTAAAGTACAAGCTCTTCAGCATGTACCTATCCGTCACTGGAGAGGAAGTGGGTGAGGAAGAGGAGGCTGCGGGGTGGTCTGATGCAAAGCCTACTAGGCAGAGACAGTGCCTGCATTTAACAGGTCCCAGCACAAACACATCAGAATTTGAGTCAAATTTATTTCAAACTAATAGTCAGAAATGTTTGGTGGTTCTGTTCCAGTTTGAGCTTAGCTGTAGAGGTGGTTCTTCAAGAACAAAGAATGGTTCAAATTAAATTTTGACTTGGCTGAATTCTGAGATGAAATTAATTTGAGCACTTAGTGTGGTACTGTGATGTTGGATCTTTAATTCCAAGATTGTGGTCCATGTTATTTTTTTATGGATGGTAGTGTGTCTTGAGCCCTGGATCACTTGTGTTGCATGCTATGTAGAAAAACCAAAAGCAGTGTGCTCAGAAAAGAGACACAGGGCTGGCTAATTCCCTATTCCTGTCGTTGTGTTTTCTCGATCTATTGGTCGTGTCTTTTTACATTCCTAGACTGGACTATGTGAGAACGAGTATGTATGTGCACTAGGAGGAGATGCTGTTCTTCCTTGCTTATTTGGGGATGAAAATGAATATTCTGTCATCCAGTTCTGTCAATTCTACCAGTATTTTATGTCTCCCTTGAAACTCACTTTTCAGGGTCACTTAGTGACAAGAGAATTTTAGCTTCCCCCTTGGGAGTAATCTGCTACTCTTTGCAGTTATGAGAAGCTTGAAAACATGACCCCAACCGACCCAAAAATAAAGGGAAACAAAAAGCAGCTCAAAATGAAAACGTTTCCAAAATGTTATTTGTGTCCCTTGTTGAAGGGGGCTGCAGCAGATTAATGCAGTTGCCTGTCCTGTTGTGTTTTCTCTCCAAATTTTAAAATGTATCTAAAATGAGCACTTTTCAGGTTTGTAAACTGAAAATATTTGTTGTGGACAAATCTGGACTGCTTGTTCGGTCCAACATGAAACATTTTGCTTTGCTTTGGGGAAGCTTCTTTCTTGATCTATTCTTTTTAAATAGTGCTGCTGTAAATTGGAAACAAAGGCAGGATTCATAGGGGGATTTGGGCCTCATTTGCAGAAGGAGGAAAAGAGAGAAGTGCTATCCCAGCCTATTCTCTCATTTTCTTCTGTCTTACCATGTAAAGCACTGAAGAGGAAGCCAGGTGACAAGGTCACAGTTCTCCTCTCTTCCTAATGCAGTGCAGAGAATTAATGTGCATCTCTTTCTGCTTGACAGATTTCACCGCCCCCTCAGGCACTTTAATTAGTTGTATAAAGTGGAGCGTTTTCACCCGGAGATGTTGGGAGTAATCTGCTCCAGAGTACCTGTAACACTGTTGCATGGTACTCCCCAAAGAACTGGGTAACCTGAGTTGAAGTCCAACATCTTCTAAACATTTATTAAGCACTTTCTTTCACCTCCTTTGTGAATAACTTTTCTTATTTTCCTCATAAACATAGGACAGCCAGATTTCTAACCAGTAGACCTTTGAGGCTTATAAGAATCATTCTTTTGAAATACTTTTCCCCCAAAAGTCAGGGTGTAACAGCAAAGCTGACAGAGCAGGAAGCATCCTTCATTTTCCAGCAGAATCCAAGTCTCAGCTATGGCACAGAAAGACATCTGAGACTGTCTGACAGTGTTATTTGTCACAGTTCTGTCAAAACTTATGTTAAATAATTATTGAACTATTCCAAATAGCTATTGAACTGTGTTCTTTGTCCAGTCAGAGAGGCAGCTTCTCATCTACTTTGCCTGCAGTGTTTTGGGGTTTTTCTCTTCAATAGTACGTTGTGTGCCACAGCATAGATGGCAGAGAACAGTTTCTGTGTTGCTTGCTGTGTAACAACCTTCATTCATTTAGATAAATTCAGTATTATCCAAGAAGTTTAGTTCTATTTTTTTGTTTTCTCATTGGCAAACTATAGTTTGATCTTAAACTATAGTTCTTCTGATGTTTCAGCCTTCTGAAGAGAAGCCTTCTGCAAAGAAGGCAGCACTGCCTTAATTATAAAGACAACACTTAAATGTATTAATAAATTAGTCTTCTGAGATGTAGGCAAATCTGATCTGTTGATGAGGCATTAAGAAATTTATTTCTATAAAGAGCAGTAGTTTCGATGGGTGTGTGCATGTGAGTGCTTGTGTGTACGTACAGAAATGCTCTGATTGAACAGCCTTCCCTTGGCACAAACACAATTTTTAAAGACCAAAGAGAAACAGTTTGAAGTTTTGCCATAATGTAATTTAGACTCGTTACTGACTACCTTCTTTCCCTTGAGGCCAGCTCTCCTTGCCTTCTAGTTGTAAAGCTAGTATCAATAGTTTGTAACCTGTGATAGCTCAGTCGTGTCATTCTTGTAGCTTCAATTTACCTGGCCATCTTAGTAGACTTGATGCTACATGCAGTAAATGGGAATAAAATGAGCAAAGTTGATGGGCTTGTATACAGAGTGTGTAAACAGGAGAAGAATCAGTCTAGGAGCTGTAAATGGTGTCGGGTTTTAAGACACTTTTTGTTTCTTCCTCTCTTCTGCAGCTACCTCTTTTCAGATGTTTTGAGATGAGTAATAGCCTTCTTTTCCAGATATACATCAGGAGAAGTGAGGTTGTGGGACACTCGCACCTGGGACTACACAGCCCCCATCCTGGAACCAGTGCATGGTCCTGGTGATGCTGGACCTCAGCCACATGTCTCCTTTGTGAGGATAAACAGTTCTCTGGCTGTAGCAGCTTATGAGGACGGTAAGTAACCACAACTCTCCTCCCTATTTAAAAAAAAAAAAAAAAAAGCTTTACAAAAATGAAGCAGCTGTGCTCAGCTTTTTGTGTGTCTGTAATCCTGTACATACACACACACATGCACACACTTGCTTTTATGTGAGAAAGTTGGCCAATAACCCTAAATGCATTAGGAGGCATTGGAACATAGTGCCCATTAAAACTGATGTTTATTCCTACTGGAGCTGCTACACAAAGCCTGAGTGCCAGGCTGTAGTCCAACCAAACTATCTTAAGCAAATAACTTGTTTTGCTGTAAAAATATTAAATATTCTTCCACCAGCCTTCTCTGTCCAAAACTCCCCTGGGGTGCTGTGAAGCTTTGTTATGGGAATACTGGTACACTTGCATGTCTGATTAATCTGCGTCCTCTCTTGCTCTTGGTGTAGTGTATGCACGTTTTCTTAACTGAAGTATTTGTTTGCAATGGTGGGTTATTATATACTTTGATATAGAGAAATAAAAACTATGACCTAATATTTAATGGAACCCTAATAAAATCCTGGTTATATGCATTGTTTTAAATACACTTAGATGTTTATGTAGTGGGCAACAAGAGCCAGAGACTAACCGTGCATCTACTGGATGTGGGAACAGCAACTAAAAAGGTCAGGTTTGGACAGTGCTAGCCAATTGGGATCCTAGGCTGAGTTGCTCAGGCAGAACTCAACTCCTATCACCTTTCTTTAAAATGTATGATTTGACACTTAAAAACCTCTCCTTGGGTATGAATAAAGAGTATTTTTAAAGTTAGGGAGCTTTGTACTCGTACTGTCTTTGATCCTGGCATTTCTGCACGTAGAAATAAAACTGAAAATAGGTAATCCAAACAAAATCTCTAATCCGTATATTTTATTTTAGAAGTAAATTAAATGCTTTATATGTGAAAACAACTGTTTTAAGATGATCAACACCCTTAACTGTTTTTGTAGCATGGGTTATGCTAGAATGGATTTCTGTGCCTAAGAATTGTTGATAGGCAATGTTTTCTGACAACAGCAAGTCTGGTATTACAGAATACTCATTAATATTACTTACTCGAGTCATAGGATATTATACCGCAGTGATAGTTTTAAGTGTTGGCTTTTTGTCCAGTGTGCCAAATGATGACTAGCAGAGGGTCTTTTGTTTGTTTTCTGTCTCCCACTGACTAATCTAATGATTTGTCTAGGGGTTTTTTTTCTGTCATATTCCTTGTCGTCAGTCCTGTGTGTGTGCTGTGACTAAACTAGTTTGGATAAAGCTCGGCGTCTTTTATTCTTTTGGGTGGAAATTTTAATGGGCTCTGTGATATGGCAGTTACTCTGATTTGAGAAGCCTGGTCAGAATAGATTAGCTTCTGTGTGACTAGGGAATTACAAAGACTGATTTTTAGAAATGTTTACTAACTGGAATCTGAAAGCGTATATTTACAGTTTGGTGGAGAGAATTATTTTAAACTTGGGGAGGGAGAGGATGACTTTGAAGATAATATGTTTGATTGTTCTTTGTTGTACTTTTCCAGCTTCCTTTTCTCTTTGTTTGTAAGTTTGACTAACACAGAGAAACCATCTGCTAGTGTTGGAGGTGGTGCTGTCAGGCAAAGAGTCTAGACTTCTCTGTCGAATCCCTGGCTAGCAGACTCATTCAGATAACATCAGTTTCTCCCAGTTCAACAGAGCTCATGCAGCGATGTCCTTGGCATCCGATCACAGGGAAGAACTAACAGGCAGATTCTGCTCGCACCGTGCCTGCCTTACAGCACTCTTTTGCTGGTTCAGTAGTAGCAAATGCTTCCCAAGGCATATGAAAGGGAGAAAGGAGAAAGTTTAGTCTTACTGGGATGCCTGCGTCCAAAGTGAATTGTAACTCCATGATGGCACTAAAGAAAAATTGAATTGTGACTTCTGGTGAATGTTTCTGACGGTGTCAGCCTCTGAGAAACAAGCTGCAAGGAGAGGTAAATGAGAGAAAAATGTATGGGGAGAAAATGAAGTTCCCTCCACCCATGCCAATACTCAGTGGGGGCACTGTATGTACACCTGGGGCAACGGGACTTGGCAACTTGATCCACAGTTGTGATTTTTGAATTCCAACCCACTGGCCTCGTATTTCTTCTGCCTTGTTTCCTATTGTCAGCACTGGCAGTCCTCCAGTTTGATTTTACCACTAATTGTGTTGCACGTTACCGAACTGAAATGAATCAAATCAAAATGCTTTTCCTGGAGCATTAGATAAAGCAGGCGAGGGTTCTGGGTAATGAGCAGATGCTGCTAATGCAGGGACAGTAGAGGCCTTGCCAGGACTCCATCTGCTCCATGCTTGCCTGACTTTGGCCGTGAGCCACAGCTTTTGGGAAACAGCAGTCTACTTTAGGCATCACTCTTCCCCCCCACGCTCTGGAGTCTCATAGTTTGACTTGAAAACAATGTGCTGCAACAAGAGAACATACTTTTTTGGTTTGGTTTGTTTTTTTTAAATGCCATGCTTCATACTTGTGTAGGCATGGTGGGGAGATGCTGCACTGCTGCCCTTCATGGTAATGCTTTGAGACCCGCTGGGAGGAGTTAGTGGTACTTCACAAGTTGCAGAGTAGCAACATGGAGCAAAGGAAGGTGGTTTCTGCAGGGATCAGAAGTGTTCTTGCTTGTTAGCAGGTTCCAGGAAGGGTATTTTGGCAGTGCTACTTTCTGGGACTTGAAATCTGCTGTGTTGTCCATTCTGATGCCCTTAAAGCTGCTTGCGGGTATTGTCCCTGCTGTACCCTTTTGCAAAGACAGAAATGGAATAATGTGTTTGGTGCCTTCCCCTAAGTGCCAGGACATGCTGTAAGGTAGCAAGAGCAGGGAAATAGGCTGGCTCGAATAAAGGAAAAAGTTTTTGAAGAAAACTGCATGTAGCAGGTGGTAGTATATTTATTCCCATGAGATACATACAGGAGGCTGTGGATGCAAAACTCTTGTAAAAGTTTAGTTAAAGAACACCAAGCATCTACTAAGGTTAAACTGGCTGTGTGTTGGTGGTCCCTCCAACTAAAAATGTTTTTGGGAGAAAGTTGAAATTCAGGATAAGAAGTTTTGAGACTTCAGCTGGTGCTCATTTCCACCTGTGTGTTTCCTCTACTGTTTGTCCTTCATAGAAGTATGATGTTATCTGAAAATTACAAGGAAATAAATTAATGTTCTTAGCTTGGAGGAAAAAAATACATGTAAGAAGTGTTTTCAGAAGGTGAAGAAGAATTTTATTTTGTTTAAATGAAGGTAGAAGTGGCAAGACTGTGACTCACAAACAGGGGAAACATCATGTAGATGATGTGAATCGAGCAGTTTCTGGCCTTCCCATGGAATTGTGTTTAGAAGCTCAAGTGAATGAGCATGAAAACCACGAGCATGTCCAGATTTCCTGCTCTAGCATATCCAAAATTCTGTCTTTGCTTTTTTTTTTTTTGCAGATAGTGCACACGTAGATTACTTTACATCTTTCCTAAAGCTGACAGCAACTGCTAGCTGTATCATCATAACGTGGAAGAGCTGATGTAACGGGTCATTAGGATCTGAGCGTAGGATCTTCCGCACCAAAACACAGCTCTCTCTCCCCCTAGCCGAAGGGTTTGCTGTTAGCAGGTAGGACGACCAGGCAGCTGTCCTCTGCGGTGGCTGGCACTTAGAAGGAGCTGTGACATGCATTACGCCAGCGAACGCAGCCAGTATAATATTTACAAATGTGATCTACCATTTTTTCACCTCTGTGTTTAAGCTGCCTCTCCCTGTTACAGGACTAAGAGTATTTTATAGAAAAAGAGATACTTTTTTTGTTGTGGCAAAAGTGTTGCCTTTCATACCAGAGAGAAACCTATGTGGAACAGATGTAAAAACCAGCTGCTTTTGCAGGATGTCTTTTGTGCTTCCAGCTGCAAAGAAGGGAATATACTAGAGACAGGCACTGTTAATGGACAACAGCTTCCTGCCATTCACCTTTGATATAGCAAGAGATGTGTAAGACTGGCTGATGCTTACTAAAATTGGAGCACAGGCAGGATGAGCAGTGCACTGCGTGAGGCACAATAGACTCATAGTTAAACGTTTTAGCCAAATACCTCACAATCTAGAGTGAATTGCAATAAATGGACCTTTCATCAGGCCACACTTCAACAATATATTGGGTTAGAAGTTACAAACCTAAATTCTTTGTACAATCTGGGCCAAAGTGATAAACAAGAGGACTGGTACTGTGATTATAATGTCAAGTGTCGGCAATTGTACCATATTCATCAGCTTCTTACACTTAACTCGTTTCCTTGAGCCATGATGAAATATAAGCAAGCTGTAAAGTCTAAATAGGTTTGAGGAGTTATTGTTAGAGTTCAATTGGAATAATCACAATTGTGGTGCGGATTTTAGCATGCTGTGAAAGTATTGTTTATAACTTTGATTTAATGACTTTCTAACACTTAAGATTACTATATTCAAAAA
>VYZV01029370.1:905-31132 GCA_013401275.1 Pandion haliaetus | reverse complement strand
AAAAAAGAAAAGATACCCTATGCTTGCAACCTTAACTTCACCTTAGCAAAGATACTGCTTTGGAAATGAAGCATGGTCACTGCTGGAGGCAGGAAGATAGACTATGTAAAGTAGTGATCTCATCTGCACTGGTAAATCTTATGCCTAATTTTTTTCTATGTTACCGTACTAATAACTTTAACTGTAATGGTGGCTTTTTTTTGCTCTTACACAAACATGATTGACTGTTGCAAAGGCTTGCATGCTAATAAATACATTCTGCTGTTTCTGCAATGAAATACAGAATATTCTGAGTAGCACTTTTAGATCTAGTAGTAGCTTTACCTATTGATAAATACAGTAGAGTGTTTGTTTTTTCTGTGTGAAACTTGATAATGTTTTCCTGCTGTCATGCATGAATGCATAGACCTGTTTTGACAATAGCACATTTCCACAGAAGGTCCTTGCATGCAGTGTGGTTGAAGCTTCTGACAGGTAGCAAGGAACAAATGATGGAGGATGTACATTCAGAATCTTACACTCTTTTGGAGGAGGGGAGAAGCAAGGGGGACAAGCAATACTTTTGCGAGCAAACAGTTGTTCATCCTGATGAAAGAAAATGGTATTTCTTTTGCTCTTTGCGTTCCTTTTGAACTCTCCTTTTTACTCTTTATATTGTGCTCCTTCATTAAACAGATGTTAACTTGTGACCTTACAAGTGACTTGGTTTTTTGGTATTACCAGGGATGTATGCACCATGTTGTGCATCAGGCGTTGCACATGCTGTGTTTGCCTGGTAAAATTTTCAGATATTTCAGACAGATTTTGCTGTTGAACATGTAGTTAAAAAACAAAAAGTACCTGTCTTGAACTGACTGTACTATTGCATGAGCCATTTTCACTGTCTTTTTGTGGTGTTTGAGATGCAAAGCCACTATTATTATTATTATTATTATTATTGCCCAAATTCAGAGAGGAGAATACTGAATTCTGAGTTTCCTAGTTTGCTCGTGTGGTCAGAAGAGGGTTCTTTGATTTGAGTATTTTTTGGTATTTTGGAGAACTTTCATACGCTAATACATTTTGTTAAAAACAGTGAAATGCTCATCACAGAGATGTGTAAACAAAAGAATTCACTGAAAGCAACTCAGCTTCCTTTTCCCCTTTCACAAAAGTGGTCTTTAATTTGGGATAAATGTTCTGCAAAAAAAAAGTTGAAAATACTCCTGCCCAGAGGAGCTTGGCAGCGGTATTTATTGTCTGATGAAAAAGTCCAGTTCTAACATCCATGATCTGATATTACTACAGTCTTTTATCATTGATGCTTTCTTGTTTAAATCAGCCGTCCTGAAGATGAGACTTCACACATTCCCTTTGTTTTAGTTTGGAGCCGAGGACTCACTGCGAAGGCACAAAAGTGCTGCTGCTAAGCCTTTGCATGGGGCAGCCCAGGCTGCGGAGGGAATTGTAGCCTGTGCTGTCCATTTGTATTTGTTAACTTGTTTTAAGCGTAAGTGTTTGATGTGAGCTAGCATTCTGTTTTTCAAAACCAGTTCAGCAGTTATTTACCTTTCAAGCAATTAACATAATTACCATTATGCTAAGAAGTAATTTTGGGAAGTTCTGCTCTGAGCCCTTATGACTCCATCGGGACAGTTTTAGTCGGGACTTATCTTTTTGATGGAAGCCTAATTGCAGTTTTGGCTTTGTGTAAACAAACAGAGGCAGCTAATTGTTTAGGCAAATAGCAGATTAATTTAAATATGCATCCCTAATAAAACAAAAATGGTCCCCATTATGGGACTCATTCCCATGGTGAGGAATATAAATATTCAGTGGGAGTGCCATTAGACAGGGATCTTAAGGATTATCTGCATTATTTCACATTGGTAGCACTTTCCAGATACCAAATAATCTTTACAAAAGCAAACATAAATCAATTTAAACTCATTTAGATACCATTTCACTATGTGCAGTTTCATTACCACACTCTTGCTTCACCTCCTTTGGGACATGGGAGGAGTGTTTGCAAACTGGCATTGGTGCCCGTCCACAGCTGTCTGTCAGAGCTTTTATGTCTTGTTTTGAAGGAATAGCTACCATTAATCATTTCATCATTAATGGCCATGCTCAAGTAGAAGGAAGGCTTCTCCAGCCCTGTGTATCACGTCTGAAGATTACTTCTCTGTTAATTCAGTGCAAAGGTGGCCCAGAAGTCTCCAATTCTGTCTGGCCCTTCTGTTCTGTAATACACTCCTGATTGCTTCAGGTTGCTCTTACTCAGATTATTGCTTTAATGTACCATGCTTGTAAATAGAGTATCAGTGATCTATACCAGGAAAAAATGCAATTGCAAATGTATTGTCTTTTGACTTACAGTCTTGTATTCTTTGGGATTTGTACTCTTTAGCATTTTGAAGTCTTCTGTATTTTCTGTTTTTCCAGAGCATCAGGATTAGGAGCTTTGCTGCTGGTTGTAAACAGTTAAAGATGGTATTAAAATCCCTGACCTGATTGCAGTGTGTGCAGAGCTTCAGGTTCTTCCCTTTAAAACTTCTCTGTGTGCAGCAGAGGGACTTAAATTTGAATGTGCGTTCTTCCTCACTGTTTTTTTTTGGTAATTGAGGGCAAGTATATAGTAGAACAAGAATCTAGGTGTCTGTTTAAGTCTGATCTTCTTCAAACATGGAAATGTGAGAGAAGTCAAGCAGTCTTCCTCAAGGTAGATACCATCGTTATCTGATAATCAAAAATTAGGAATTACTTACAGAGAGCAACAGAGCCTCTAATGCCAGAGCACGTAATTTTGGAGTTTCTTCTGAACCTGTTGTGTGGTGCTATGCAGGGTCCTGAAGTTCTGGTTTCCTGCCCTGCAGTCTTTTTTCTGTATATTAACTTTCTCCATTAGAATGCTTTTAAGCTTACATCTTTAAATGATCTTTTAAATTTTTGTTAAATTCTAAGATAATGCATAGTGATTTTATTTTTTTTTTTTAATAAAGGAACCGTTAGCATTTGGAACCTGATGTTTGGGCGGGAGCCAATCCATTGTTACCAGCACAATCAGAGGATACAGGCTTTAGCTCTTGCTTCAGAGGGTGCAACAGTAGCAACAGCATCTGGCTTTGAGGTCAAAGTGGAAAGCCCCAATGACAGAGGATTCTGGCAAACTATGGAAACATTTGAAATCCAGAAATTGGTGAGTCTCCAGGCTACTCAGCTTCATTCCAGGAGCTCCTGATCCACTAATTATTTTTGGTACAGTTGAGAGGGATCTTAGAAAAATCTTACAAGAACATTGCCTGAACTAGATAACAGCATTAGCAGATAGAGGCTGTGATTTTGAAGCAGGTTAATGGATGAGCCTTTCATCACTGAAGAGCAAGGGTGAAACGCTGGCTTAAGCTACAAGTGAAAATGAACAGAAGTCCATATGGTGCAGGAGGTTGGCTGGTTTTAATTACTTTTTTTGTCAACATTAAACTAAGTTGGCTCATTTTGTACATGAGTTTTCTCGCATAGAATTGGAGCTAAAACTCGAGGTCTCATTCCAGATCAACGCTATCTGATTAATTCTGAGGCAGGATATTGCAGACGAGCTAATAGTATCACTTGTGAAGCTGTAACTAGTTGTGCAGCTTCTTTAGGTTGCACCTTCTGTCACTGAAGTTTTGAGACTATTTTAATTAAAAATCAAAAGCTGTCCCATTCTCTGAAGCCGTATTTTGTCTCAGAGTATCAACATTTTCTTGCAAGGGGAAGGAAGTGCATAGGAGTAAATTGAGTCTTGCAGCCTCTCTCCTATTGCAGGAAGCTGACTGCACAGCTAATGGGTATGAAGTTGTGATTTAAAACACTCCTGATTAATCCCCTCTTTGAAAGCTAAGTCAGTCTTACAATACTTAAATAAACAAAATCCCCAAACATTTTAAGAGGTTTCCCAGCAAAAATGTTAAAACACCACCACACACTCCACTGTAGGTGGATCCATTTAACTCTTGCATCTTGCTTGGTATGAAATGTCGGTTTGCCACATGTGACAGACAGACACTCAGGACACCACACTGTCTTCTAAGGTTGGGTTAGAAATAGCTGTACTGTTAAGGAGTTTAAACCCTTCCTGTGGTGAGACTTTTCAGCCACATCTTAACTGTTTACTGAAATGAGAAGAGCAACGTCATTCTGGTCTTGTGACAGAAGATAGGGGAGCTGGTATCTGGGCTGTCCTAGAGTCATGTGATGATTTTTCTGTTAATTTAGGGTATATATACATGATTGCAGGAAAGCATCAACTATTCCATGTTCGTTGCATGAATGTGTTGCCTATTCTGGAGCACCGTATTCACATTCTAGCCATGGTACTTGTTTTGTGTGCTTTAACCTTATGGCTTTCTGTTCTTCATCTGAATGAGTCCATTAAGTCTTGCTCCTTTTTTTGATTGGACATTTTGATGTGTTCTGTTGTAATGTATTCTGATTAGTTTTTTAAATGGGCTCATTCTAAAGACTCTGAGCTAGACTTCATCATAGGAGCTAAACTTGTGAAAGTTCAGAAATAAAATTGATGCTTGGTCTTTGTCTGAAATTAATCCACAATTGGGATGATTCAAGATAGCCGATAACCACACATCAGTAGTGTGTTCAGTTTAGCCTGTGGCAGTAGTGATGTAAAAGAATTTTTGGCTCTAATAAAAATAATAAGTCTGCTCTTTTTAGGTCAACTTCCTTAATCTGGTTCCAGCTGTTATGGAGAGTCCGGTGACCATAGCAGCTGCAGAAGACATTGTCTATCTCCTGAAAGCAGAAGATCCTGGTAAAATTCTCCATTCTGTCTATGGTCAGCCTGTCACATGTCTCGATGTATCTGCTCATGAAGCAGCCTTCGGGGTCAAAACCTTTGGCTGGTTATTGAATGAGCCCAACCAGGTATTTAATTTTTTTGTGTGTGTAAGGTTTTTATACATTCATAATTAACAAAGGAAAAAATAGTTCATGCTACTGACCATTTTCTTCCCTGCTATTCAGCTTTTGACATTGGAGGTAAGATATTCTTTTAGTGCAATAATCTGATGTTTCTATTAGTGTTCTTTAGTGGGCTGAAGTAAGGGATTATAGTTCAGCTAACTGGGTTCACTGTAAATATTTTGCATTCTCTGCTCCTCAGTGAATGCCAGCTCATTCAGCTGTGTGCTGCGTCAGTGGCCCTCTAGGGGGAACTCGCCTCAAAAAAACCCTGAAAAAACTAAAAAACCCAATAAACGACCCCTGCCCCAAAAAGCCAAAACATCCTTCAGCCTTTCTGATGAGGGCATCCTGAGCAGCTTGTGAAGCCTTGTACATTCAAATGTGCAATCTTAGGAGGCTGCTTCTCTTTTTTTTGTGCACTTGAGTATTTGAACTAAGTTACTTCCAGTTTGGTGAGGATGGTGTGACTGTTGTATTAAAGGAAGCTAGATGATAATCACGGGTTTGAAGCACCCTCTGACACAGTCTGCTGCTTTTATCAGCACATCTTAGCACTGGCAAGGTAGATGAAAACCAGACTGTTTTTGTAACCCTGCCGAAGACTCATGGCTGAGGCATCCTTCTAATGCAGTTCTCAAACTTCTCTGCTTGCAGGAGGGGCTCTTTCAGGCTTGCAGACTCAAATAGGTAGCATAAATTATTGTATGGGTGGGGGGGGGCTCAGAATCCTGCCTGAGATCCCAAGTAGCTGGTGGCAGCAGCCTGCTCCTGGACATAGCCCCACACCAGAGCAGGGACCAAGCTGCAGAAAGACCTGTTTCCAGATGCCTTGAGAAGACTTTCTGTCCCTTTTCTGCATCTTGCCTAACTTTTTCACTCCCTACTTTGATTCCATTTTTTGTGGTTATACTTCAGGCATGTGATGGGCTATCAGAAATGAGGGAAGGAGAGTGCTTCAGGCAGGTGAAGAAAGAAGCGGGAGGTGAGCACCCAGATGAGCTGTGGTCTGTAGTGTAAAAATGCAGTGTTTTCTTTGGCAAGCAATGAGCAAAGGAAAGCTTCATTTAGGACTACCTCTGTGTTAGGAATAAATGTGTCCAGCTGCATCTAATTTCCCCTTAAAATTCACGTTCACTAGGGAAATGCTGAGGCCACCATAAATACCTCTAGGGTTGAGAGATGCTGCGAGGCCATGCTGTCTTTATTAATTCCTTTGCTGTCCTAATCCAATTCTTTTCCCTACAGAGGTGGGAGGTTAGAAGGTAAAATTGCCTCATTCAGGGGCATTACGTCGGTGATCGCCTTTGTGCCTCGTAAAGGAAGAGAGAAATCTACTTAGACCCCTGAGCGTCACTCTGTAAAGCCGGACATATTTCCTAATTTAGTTCTGAACTATTTGGCATTTGATGGCAGATTGTATTAAGCAGTGCATCAGTGCGCATCCTAATCAGGGAGATGGGACTGAAGTCGTCCAGACAGCTGGGGTGCGTTTGACAAGGACGCTTGCTTGGCATTGCTGCACCAGCTGACATCACGCCGGAAATTAATTACTAATGTCTATTATGATAATTACTCACCTCGCGCAGACGTGAAGGGACTTTGCATTGGCTGATTACACTGGTCACAAGTTGACAATCTGTCTTTAGGAGAGCTTTCAGTCTCAGAAACGTAATGATGAAGAATTCCAGCCCTTTTTGCTTCTGGCTGTGTTGCTGTAGGGTGGAAGCTCTGTTTCTTCTTGGTTTGGGGTTTTCTTTGTTTTTCCTGTAAGATATTTTTTTTCTGTAGTGTAAACTCACAATCCTAATGCTACTGCCTAGTAACCTGCTTTCTGATGAAAATATAGTTAGAGAAACCATTTTTTTCCCTCTCTCTTTTTTTAATCGTTGTCTAATTTTAACCAAATTTGACAGCAGAGTAGAGATCTGAGGTATAAATTTTGTAGGGACTTTTATGTCAGAGAGGAGAAAAACATCAAATCTGTGGCATAGACTTGCCTACTGTTAGATGACAGACATGCGTGCAGGAGAGGGGAGAATATAAATGCTTCATCTGTGAGAAGTTCCACTTTTACTTTATTTAAGCATCAGATTTAATGATGCTGTTTCTTGAAAGTTTGTCTGTTTAGCGCTCCTGGAGCTCTTTGTTTTATGTTCAGCTAAGAGAAATTTCTTTACTAAGGGTTATTTCAGCTGTATTAACTTAACGTGGACTGTACTCTTTTCCGTAAATTCCAAATTCTTGAAATACTGAGGTCTCTCTTCCCATCTAGGCTCGTACACAGCTAATAATATAGATCAGCTGATGAACCACAGGGAAAACCCTAACCCTGGCTTTCCCTTTCAAAGTGGTGCTCATGACATCCGGCGGACATGCCTTGAAGGATGGTGTCTAGCAAATAACATATTACCCTGTGTCATGCAGTTTGGCAACCTGCGATCTCGATGCTGCAACAGCATCACAAAGTCTTGGCATTCACCTGTTTGAATTTTGGGTTTGAGCACTGTATGTAAAATTAAACCCACAGATTTAAACCAGAGCTGGCTTTGGTCCTCTTCATGTCAGGATATAAACCTCTTCAACAGGTAGCGCTATAACTGTCAGGACTCACATCATCTCATTTCTGATGCAATTATCTTGCTGATTGTAGGATCTCACTGTAGCTTTTCTCATAGTTGGTATATTTATAAGCTTCCCTGAATGGACTCTCTGCTGTCGCGTTAGTCTGGTCTCCTACTGTAGCTTCAGGTGAGCTCTCTCCTGCTTGTGGATTATTTCTATTGAATTTATAGGTGCTTTATTCTCTTGGTGGGGGGGGTGGCCACGGAACAGACAAACCCAACTTTCTCCTGTATTTAAAATGTAGTTGAAATTTTTTAACATATTCAGCAGTTCTTGGCGATAGAAGGTCATCAACATGGGAGGATTTGGGGGGGTTTTGCACCAAAGAAACTTCATATAGCATGTAAGAGAATTTATTTGAAGCTTGTGGGGCTGAAGAACTCTTTTTATTTTGCATGTGTTATAAGGCACGGTTCAGAGCATGTCTGTGGTTTTGGTTGGTTTGCGTACAAACTTGAACCTTATTTCAGAACAGGTAGATGGGGAAGAGATGAGTGAAGGGAGGACAGTAATGATTTTAGAGCCTCCAGCTTAGAAACAGAAGGCTAGATATGTTGAGATCAGATGTCTTGGGAGTTGTTTGTTATGCTGTCACTTTTTCATCTGTTTTGAGCTGGTGATTGGCTTGTACTTGATGAATGGTGGTCAACATCACCTGTCTCCTCTCATCAGCAATTGAAATACTGCCTAGTTTTGCTCCTGTATTTAATATTTCCACAGAGTTCTTCAACTGCTTGCTAATGTGAGCATATCATTAGAATTAACCACTTGAAATGGATGTTATGAACTAATAGTAAGTGAAAAACAAATTTAAAATAATCCTTTAGATTTAATTTCATACTCTACAGTCTCTCTTGGATGATGTATTTAGGTCATAGCTGCTTTATATAAGCCATTACACCTTGCACCTTATTTTAACTAAAATCCTCCTCTTTGTAAGCTTACATTGTCTTTTTTTGGTGTCATAATGTCTCCAGTTCTCATGGAGTTTCAAAGACTTCAATTTTTTTATCTTGATTTTTCTTGTTTAAAAAATGTGGGGTTTTTTCAGTTTTGTTAACCACTGAGGCCCTTGTAAATAGTCCAGTTTTCAACAAACTGATCTTTATGAACTCTTGTTTTCATACCAGTAGAAGGGCAGGTCTTACTGAATTTGAACGTATGGGACTTGCCCAAACGTTTCACTTTGGGGGACTGTAGGACTGTAGTGTTAGCAGACCTTTGAAGGTGAAAGGTGTTTTAAATACCTTTTTCTTTATAAACAATTTGGTATCATGTAGGAGAGACAGAACTATTTCTGAGGATCTGAACTGTGTAACTTTTTCTAAGTCAGGCATTGCAAGAAATACAGTCCAGCAGAGAGACCAGAAGTATTCCTTGCCTAAATTTTGCATGATGTATCAATTAACCCTTCTTGCTGAAAAGTAACAATCAGCCATCTTGTTTCTTCTATGTTTGTAAATGATCAGAAATAACTTTGCAAGTTAAAAAAAAAAAAAGAATCCATTTTGTATTGGCTAATGTTAATGACATTCTGCTTTTTTTTTTTTCTTCTCCTATTTGTACATTAATGTGAATACCTCAAAATTGGTACAGCTGCTTAGGTAAGTGTCTCAGGTTTTGAAAATATAGCTGCTAGGATGTGGCATGAGTATTCAAGGTGATAATCTATGAAACCAAGAGAATTCATTCAGGTTTTTAAGAATTACCTTGCCTTCCTTTTCCCTGTCCTATCCTTAGGTTAGGAAAATGTGTTTCTGGGCTAGGGATTGTTTTTTAGTGAGTGGGTGGTTCAGTGGGTAAACATAGTGTCCTTTCATCTCTGGGTACTTGAACTCTTACATCAGTCTTCAGCCACAAGTCAAATGAGTCTGGTGACCTCATTCCAGGTCCTAGCAGACATCTGTCCACAACACAAGCCCATCAAGGCTGGCAGAGTCCTGGCCGCCGGCAGCCCAGGCTCGGGCAGTGTCCAGTGCTGGAACAGCAAGGGTTGCAGGTGCGTTGGCAGAATCTCATTGCTGAAGCTTGTGCACTGCCTGCCTGCACAATACTTGGCTCTACTTCTTGCTACCAGCTTGGAGTCTCACTTTTTAACTCCAGTCAGATGAAAACTTAAAAGGAATAACCCAACTACGCTTGTCTTTAGCTTCATATGCAGCTTTTACAGCAGGTGTAGGTATTTGGAGGACCAGATAGTCAGTATGGCTGTCTTTTTTTGCTGCTGGATTTGCTGCAAGCTGTTTAGACTCTGTTATTTTTGCAGTGCTCTGTGTGGATCTTTAAGCATTGCTTCAGGCTGCTTGGTGCAGCTCAGTGCATGCAAAATAAGAGTTCTCGTTTGCCAGCGTAAAGTCACCTTTAGGATGGCATGAAAGTCAATTTTCCACATGCTCGGGGAAACGGTTGTGTTACCAGCTTTACACAATGACTTATATCTGGCAAGAACTTGCAAAATAGTCTCTCTGGCTGATTGTCAAAAATTACATCATATTGGAGTAAACTGCTTTTACATCAACCATCCAGTATTCATGTATATTAACGGCTTTTTTTTTTTTTTTTACTGGCTGTTTTGTGTATGATTTACTCTTTTTCTTTCTCTCTGATTGTCTGTCTGTCTCCCTCAGCTGCTCCTTTTAAATCTTAGCTCATCTTTAAATTTATGGAGCCAGAACACTTATCTCTGCATACAAGTATCAATATGCTGACCTTGCATTTGTTAATAGTCAAATTTTGTTGTTGTTGTTGCAGTGTTATGTGCCATATTTACAGAAGGCAATTCAATACATTTGCACTGGGAAACTGTGCCCCTGAGGCTTGTAAGCCTTGAAAATATTCTTTTTCCACATCCCTTTAGAAATAAAATTCAAACTTGCAGCAGTGTGTACCATATGTTGTACTTAATTTGATGACTTCTGCTACAAATGCATATGAAATAGCCTTACTGCTTTTGTAGATATCCTTTGAATTGAACGGTTTTGACCTGACCGAAAACCAGCTCCCTTTTTATTCACGGTGGACTTGAAATTTCATGACCCTTTCTTCTGTTGGCAATATTTGTGTCTATTCAGACAATATTTTTTTCTAGTTGGCAGAGGGATGGGCAGAAGGAAAGGGAGAGAAACGTAATCTGAAAATAAATGCAAATTCTGTTCCCAATCTTGCTG
The DNA here is from genome assembly GCA_013401275.1 of Pandion haliaetus. Taxonomy (NCBI): domain Eukaryota; kingdom Metazoa; phylum Chordata; class Aves; order Accipitriformes; family Pandionidae; genus Pandion; species Pandion haliaetus. The sequence continues at coordinate 20,399 of VYZV01029370.1, read as the reverse complement.
CTTGTTCCTTTGCCTCTGAGCAAATCAGGTTTTTTTTATTTTGATCCTCTGTCTCTAAAATGACAGTTAGAAACCTCTATCCTAGACAGTTCTTTCTGAGAAAGTGGTTCTTTAATGTGTCCTGTGTGTTACTCAGTATGGAAAAGGATATAGGTTTTACAGTATACATTTTGCTAGTATTTATGATACTCTGTTCAATACTTCATCTAAATAAGAACTAAATATACTGTATATACATAGTGCTTTGCCCAGTTCTGAGAGACAGCCCAGTTTTTACTAGCTGTGTGATGTGGTAACTTTTGACAAGAAGCAGAAATGTGATTGCAGAGGAAAACAAGCTATTTCACAAAGCAGTTGTCTGCTGGCTTTTAGCCAGGACAGTGGGTTGAACACCCCTGCTCTTGTTGAAGGTACCACAGGCTCTTTGATAACAAGTGCTTGGGGATTTGTTGTTTTAATGTTCCATCCAAAAAAGACATCTCCAACAACACAGGATCCCAAAACACCTGCTGGGGTATTGGACATGCATGGAAGAGTTCCATCAACAGCATTTCCTTCAGTTCCTTGGTTATTCTTGGAAATATCTCAACAAGAGTACATCGACCACGCTTGACCTCACTTAGCTGCAAGATGTAACAAAGCTCACAGCTTAGCTATTCTGGCTACAGAGACTTTAATTCTTTGTGAATTAATTCAGTCGTCTTTCTTGAGTTCTTGGACAGCATTTAAAGAGAGTTCCCCGTACCCACTGCTCTGCAGTTTTGTGTACAGTAACTTTTCCTTTATTCCTCTGCCTGGTCTCATGAATTTGCCAGCTTCTCGGCGCATCTATCCGAGAACAGCAGCCACAGGTTGAGATGTGCCCAACTCTCACAATAAAGAGGGAAATTAGTCTAATGCACTGCCTTAACAAAAGAGAGAGTATGAGCATGAATAATTAATACCAGTAGTCTGTGGCAATCGGATAAAATGAAGTCCCATTTGCTCAGCCTTATTAAAAGAGGGAGAGAGAGAGAGGGAGAGATGGTAAAGGTCGTTAAGGGACTTGTAACATGGAAAGAATCGCCTCTGAGATGGATAATGTGTTTTCTAATCTCTGTGGTCTTTAACTAAACATAATGGTAAAGGTACTCTGGCTATTTCTGGCTTGTTGAATTATTAAGCATTCTGGGAGATTGCTTGGCTCTTATCCAATAACTTAGACTTTTTCATATGAACAATGTTAATAGGTAACACTTTTTATTTTGTGCGTTAGATCCTGGTACATCTGCACAGAGTATTTAATGCTTTTCCTCCCTTGTGTCCCCGAAGTCCCACTGGGGGAAGGGATGCTTGTTAGTGTGTTATCCCAGGGTACTTCATTTCACACCCAAATGCTCTTGGTTCACTTACCTTCAGTTCAGTACCTATTAGGTCACTGGTCTTGGGTGTCCATTATAGGATTATAAATATCTTTAAAAGGGTAATCCCTTTGCAGTGTGCATTACAGGATTATAAACCTCATAAAGATCTTACGCTTTATCTGCCCTTTAACATACAGGCCCTTATTTCAAGTCCCTACTGACTAGGTATTCTCATTCTTTCTCCCTGGCCTTTGTAAAGAAAATCCTTGTTGCCTTGGGATATTATAGGAGGTCTCATCAGAAGTGTTCTAGCAACTTCAAAATTGTCATCGGTATGCTTTTAAAACCCCTGTCTTCCAGAAATTACTATTCGGACTTAAAAAAAGCATTCCGAGTTCTTTTTGTTTCTTTACCTATCAGTTTGTCAGGATAAGGTTTTGAAATTCATTTGCAGACAAATTGCTCAAGACAGAAGTTGAATTTAAAGATAGGTAAAACCTGGATACTGAAAATCACAAAGAGACTCTTTCTTCCAGTGATAGAGCTAATTGGCGAGAAATACACATGTGCATTATAAAATTAAAAAAAAAAAAAAACCCACAACCCAACAACCTTTAAAAGAATTGAGACTGACATGAGAAGAGAAGGAATTGGAGGGAGTGGGAGAAGATGAAAAGACAAAGGCTTTTCTTCCAGTTTTGTGGATCTGAACCTTTATGTTTTTACAGATTTTCTTTCTTAGATGCAAACACGTTAACTTGGTGACCATCTACAAGTTATATGAGGAGAAATAAATAAGTTTTCGTCTGGTTCTACCTACATACGAGGATTGCCACAGGTCTAAAATTCAGACTGCAAGCAGGAGAATATGTGTTCCAATATAAGACAAGGGAATCTAAATGCTATGTGGAAGCAATTCTTCACTGTAGTCTTTCATGGCCATAACTGAATTTTCAAGTATGTATCATATGTTTATAAGATAGATGGGAGCTATGGTCATTTAGATAAATTAATAGTCTATGGATGTTCACTTTAAGTATTAGCCCCAGGGGACTTTTGAGAAAGCAGCATTTGGCCCTCTCCTCTCCAGAGTTTTAATGTACATCTGGGAAGGGCTGGTTCAGAGGCTCAACTGGGAGCTGGAATACGTTGCTGTTGACCCAATCTTTTATTGTTCATAAGTTGAATTCAGTCGTTTATTGACTTTGCCTTTTGTTCAAAACTTTCCAAGGAGAAGTTTGGTTGCCAGGCACAGATACTAATTTCCTTTGCACTGAAAACTGTGCAAAGTACCTTAAGTCTTAAGGATGAAAAATTACTTGCTAAAGACTGGTATTTGAGGTAGATAGCTTCACAAAGACAAGGCTGGGAAAGGGAACTATTTGTGAGGTTACAAATATTATAAGCAACTGAGGAAGTCGGGTATGAATATGTTGATTCTAATAGGGAGCTGATAATACGTCTGAATAAAACCATGCATCCTCTTTAGTTGGGAGAAATGGCAGGTGGAGGAAACCTGCACATTCTCTGCCTTTCTTTGCAGTATCCCTAGAGATTTTTAAAGCTTCACTTTTGTTGCCTAGAGGCGTCCATCACAAAATGATTCCCTCCTGCTCTCAATTTGACCTTTGAGATGCTTACTAAAATTGCACAGATAGGAAGTAAAAGGCCAGGCAGCATCACTATCCCTGTTCTGGCAAATGATGAAACAGTATGTACAGATAGTGTAACATTTATTAAGCTGCATGTGGATATAATCAGAAAAGTAGAAGCTAAGAATATTGATGTGACGTTGACATAGCCATGCTGATGTTGCCATGGAAGCCATAATTTTTTACTGATGTTTTAACTACTGTTACTCTCTTCATAGTCATAGGTTTCTTTTAAACTAAAGGAGCATCACCATGAAATTCAGTAATGTTTATGAAGTTATGTAAGACCAAGTACTGTGCTGAGCTGCACTGATCTTTGACCAGTACATTTTTCTGTTTCTCAAAATACTTGCTCTCCTAAATTGAAAGGCCCAAATAGATAAATCTCATCTGGCCCCACAGGAAAGACAGTGAATGTGATTAAACTGATTGCTGTGCAAAGGAGAGGGGGGTGAACAGACAGGAAACAGCTCGTACCTCTCTTCCAGTCTGTAGTCAAATCATCTTGGATGTTGCTTAAAATCAGAGCTGTTCTTATTCCTTTCCCATCTGAACTGCCACTTCGGATGTAATGTTTCTCTTAATCTGTTTCTGCCGCATGATCTGTACAAAAGCCATCAGCAGGGCCTGTCAGCGCTGAGTCGGTGTTCAGTTCTGCTCTTCAATTTTTGCTGTATTTGATTGAATCTTTCTTGCACAGTCCATCTGTCTAAACCTTCTAAATGTTGATTCTGTTTACTTTTACTAGTCTTTCAAATATTAAAATTGATGAAGAAACTATTTGCTCTTCCATGTAAGCCTTAAAAATTTGACCTGGAGAAAATCTGTATGGCTTGCTTTGCCTCCTGAGAGCTGACTGGTTGGCAAGAGCCTTGCATCCCTGCTTCTTGATGGATTCCATTGTGAAACTTGATTTCCTTATTTCTAGGGTGGTGTTGCCCTTCTTAATAGGGATAGATCTGTATCTTGGTAATGTGTAGCATATTGAGAAATGAGTCCTGCAAACCACCTCTGATGGCAATAACTCTGCTCTACTTTATGCTGCAGCAAAATGTAGTTGTGCTCACGCTACATTTAGCCAGTGTTTGTTCTCTTTCTGCCAGATTCTTCTTTACAATCTGGAAACAAGTCAGTGTCTGAAGAAGATGGGCAACTCTATAGGTGACTTTACATGTGTCAACCTCCAGAACAGTCCTCCAAACATGCTTGTTACGGGCAATAAAGACAGAAGGTAGGTACTACCAAGAGCTGGAACCCATCTCAAATTAGCTTACTTCCTGTCCTGCTGTCCTACATCTGGACCTGCTAGAATTTGTTTCTCTTCTAATGTTTCAAATGCAGCCTGCGTGAACTTCAGGAACAAAATACTAGGTAAGAGTTGGATGTGGCTACCAGTTTGCTTTGTTTCAGAAAGCTCCATGGGAAGACTTTCTTTTTAAGCCATTTGGTGGACGCAGTTGGTGTACAGCCCAGCGAGACCACTTGGAATATCTTCCACTTCCCCACCACCACCCGCAAAATTAGTTTGGCATTTAAAAGCTCACTTTCTGATATTAAAAAAATAACCTAAGGGATGAATCATGTAGGATGAGATGGGTCCGTCTGCCAAATGATGTCAAGAGTGTATTTCGGAACACTGTGATGTCCCTCAGGTGACAAAAAAAAAAAGAGACTTTCATATGAACAGATTCCAGCTTCTATTTAGCTGATTAGCAGCTTTCTCTTTAACTCCTTGGCTTGGGGAGTAGGATTTTCCCAGCACAATATCTGGTGCCAGGAATGGACGCACTGGGAACAGTCAGTGCGAAAGGATTAAAGTGCTTAAAAAGACCCTTTGAGTCCAATTTTTAGATTTTCTTTTTTTGGCTAGTTATTTGTGGGGTCTGATCCAGTGCACCAAAGGAGATGTGAGATGGCGAGGAGCCAGTCTCTAATGGCTCCCTGTTCCTTCCCTCCTCCTTTCTGCGCTGGGCATCAGGCTGCAGGTGGTGGTCTGGTGTGGTGGTGGGTATCAGATTGTAAGGCGGATACTTCCCTTTGCCAAATCCCAGACCTCTGTCCCGCCAGTGCAGCAGCTTGCAAAAATGATTATTTTGTCAAACAGCTTTTTTTTCTTCTCAGTGAATAGTTAGTGCAAGCAAACCTTACACTTTCTCAGCAAACAGGATAAAGGAAATATCTGAAGTTTGACACGTATAATTGAATCCTTGGGAGTTTTTTCCCCTGTAAAAGCAGATAATTGATTTTCCAAAGCATCCCAGTAAAACTACCTCCAATTTTGATCCCTTGCACAATGATGGGAGAGTAGATAAAGTTGATATCCCTTAAGTGAGATTGAAATTTACTCCCTTTATACTAGAGTAAATGTCTGCGCCCTTTCCCCTCCAGAAAGCTTTTCAGTTTTTCAGCTCAAGCATTGACTGAGTTCAAGGGGTTTGGCCATCATGAAAGTACCAAAAAGTTAGGAATCAGTAGTTCAGCAAGTAAGTTTGGCATCCAGGAGGTAAGCCCATGTGTATCTCAGTGGTGCTGCATGAAGGGCATTAATAGGTGCTGGGCATCCACAGGTGGAATGTGACCTGAACCTCCGTAGCCCTGTTACAGAGCAAGTGTACTAAATAGGGATCTTGCCATAGGAGTTAAAACTGCTAATGGGCAGTGGGAAACTTACTGCTTGAATTAAATACAGCAATTTCGCAATTTTATAAGTATATGCTATTCCTTTATTCAAAGCCATGATTCTGAAAAGTAACACTTGTGAAATATTTTTGGTAGGACCTATAAAATCTGTCTTTCCATTAGAAAATACTCCTGAAGCATTGCTGATTTACTTGATTACCTAGCCGTGCTTCACACTGGCAAGAGGTCTGATAACAGGGAGCATGTGCTGATGCACTGCACAACAACACCCTTTTTCTTGGTGGAACCTAAGATGCTGAATAGCATTGGAAAAGCAAACGTATGGCAAGCCCGGTGTATACCATCGCTGAAAGGTATGGTTCCAAACATGTATTCCATGCTCTCCTACAGGCAAGTGAGCTTACTTCTAAAGTAATCTAACAGGAGCGTCAAAGCCTGGTCATGAGAACACGTTCCTTACGGCTCCCTTGAACTCAGATGAATCTGATGTGCTCCCACTGAGCCCAGCTGTTGAGGCAGGACATGGCGGGCCATGCCAGGTCTGCATTAGAGCATCACATTAGATTTGCAAAATGCTTTTCCTTTTTAAAAGCATATCTAAACAACTCAAGTGTGCCTCTAATTCTTCCAAGGGTGTGCCAGAATGGACACCTGCCTGAAACCTGGGCCCTTGCTAATGAAATAACCAGGACACAATCAGATCTTCATTTCCAACTGTGCTTACCAAACAGAAGAAGCTTTGATTGCCGTGCAGAACACATGCAGTAAGACAGGGACAGCGCTGGGTGTGAACACTTCCAAAATACCCCATCCTTACCCAAAGCACAGCTCTAATACATAGCCAAAGCTTCTCTCTGCTGGAGCTGGAGAAAGCAAGAAGTCCTTTTCACCATCAGCAGCTGTTGTGATGGGATTTTCCTAAGGGTGACTGCAGAGCCACACAAAGCATGCTCCTTGCTCTGTTCCAGCATGTTTTTCTACATATCAGATGGATGTTGCTCTGTTGGAGCTTTGGAGTGTTCTGTTGCCTTTTATTTTGATTGCTGAAATGTGTTGTTTGTAAAATTGTATGATGCAACCTCCATTTGAGAAAGGAAAAGGAAAGACTTGCAACACCATTAGGATCGTAGCAGGGGTATGGAATAAAGTAAAGTTAATGTGTTGGAACGAGTGTGTTTTGGCCTTTTCTGGAATTAATGCATACCTGATGGTTTCATTCTTAATAGCCATCAGCTGGGAGGAACTTTCTCTGGCTTCTTTTCAAATCTGAGATCAGTACTTCCCCTTCTGTTTTCACTCGCTGCATTTTTTTTTTTTTTTTTCTTAATTCACTTAGGTACTTCGCTTCATCTCTTAACCTTGATATATACGAATCAAAAAAAATACTCCTTTGTGATATGTGCTGGGTTTAAAACTTAACACCATTAGCTTTAACTGTTTTTTTGGACTTGTTGCAGTGGTTGAAATCCTAAGCTCTTTTTCAACAGTTCTGCTTCTAGCCAAGTGTTTGATACATTTCTCTTCAAAATGCCTTGTCTGACTGATCAATAATCTCTGAAAAACAGATGTACCTAAAAGCTGTCCACAGTCAGTAGTTTTTGAAATCAGAAGAGATACTGATTGCTGGGTGTTTGTGGATAGCTTTGTTTCAGTATTGGTGATTAACTCAAGCATATAAACCTGTAATTCACTTGACTTGTCTTTTGAATTGCTCCACATTTAGTATCTTCCTAAATCTTTGTAATAATAGTCTTTTCCTTGATCCTCATAATAATATTACCTCGTGGCCTTAGCGGACAGGGGTTAGGTACCAAGGGGTACGATGTATTAGCAGTATGCCCAAAACACGCTACTTTATGCCCCATGGCATTGCTAACGTTTTGGGAGGCACAAATAGAGGAGCTTTCTTCAAATTTCACTTACATTTTATATCACCTAGGACTTGTAAAGAGACAGAGAGGTCCTGTAAGGTGGGAGAAGTCTGCCTCAAAAAAATCTTTGATGATAGAAGTCAGAGTGAAACTTCAGTGGTGAAAAGTGTCAACCGTATTGGATTTCTGGCCCTGTAGTATTCGTGGGACTACTGCTGTCCTAGACATGTTTTCATAACCCCAAAAGTACTTGTGCTCTCAGAACCCACAGGCTGCAGAGCCACAGCTTTTTTTTTACCTCTGTTCTTTATTTGGTTTTGTTTAGGGTCAGGGTGTTCGATCTCCGCAAAAGTGAATCTCTGTGCTCCCTCTATGCCCACCAATTAGGAGTGTCTGCGGTTCAGATGGATGACTGGAAGATCATCAGTGGAGGAGAAGAGGGCTTGGTCTGCGTGTGGGACCAACGGATGGGCACCAAACTCTGGGAAATGCATGCCAGGTGATTTTGTCTGTGTGGGGTCCTATTGCAAGGGTGTTTATTGGATCTGGCTGACAGGAGGAATGTGGGAATGGGATGATCCAGGACCAAAATGATAACATGCCCATGTCTAAAGCTTCTGAGAGTTCTGTTTAGTTTTCATGTGATTTGGGAACAGATTGCCTCCCCACCTGGAGTCTTGGGCCTGTTTACTAAGTGTGTGCCCTTTAGCTGTTGCAGGCTTTTTGCTCATCAGTTAACAAGAGTGCTTCAGTCGGCGTAAGGGAGCATGGAAATTGTTTCCCCTGGATTTTCTGTGAAGTTCAGTTAGTGTCTTCTCCCTGCCCCATCCCCAACCAGTATTTACTGAACCTTGGATTTTAAATGCTGGACTCCTGGCTGTTGTCTTCAGAGTGACTGGTTCTGGCTGTCTCTATCCGCTGTATCCTTACACAATACCTGTGTTTCTGTTCACCTCATTCACGCATTCCCTTAGCAGTAATGATCAAAACCAGGCTGGTATTTAAACTCATGTAAATATTAAAACACCAGTTTGTACTGAAAACACAAGAAGTACAGTACTGAAAGTACAAGCAGAGATCAGTATCCTGGAGTTGACAGCAGACTGTTAGTTGCTACAGCCAAATTAAAACTTCCTGATCAAGGCACAATTCCCAGGGCGTAACCTTGACTGAAGACCTTAAGGATTTAGCCCCTTGTAAGTCTGAGTGATACCCTTACTAAAATGAACAGATAAGTCCTGGGGGTTTTTTTTATGTTTTTTTTTTAATGCATCTTCCCCAAAGAGGAGCTAGATGAGGTATTTACAGTCAGAGAAGTTCAAGTTGGAGTTGTCCTTGATTAATAGCAGGTATCTCCTTCTCTTTTGACCCTGTGAATTATACAGCCCGTTGTGATGCGGCTGATGCATTAAGGACAATATTGCATTGATTGTCTCCTGGAGCAGCACTAATGACCATGCCAAGAAGGAGGGCAGGCAGTGCAGATCTGAGGTTTGGGGGTGTACTAAAAGTGAGACCATTAGATTAAACATTTAAAATATTGTTTAATCTATATAGAAATCAGAAGGGATCACTTCAATCAAAAAGGCTTATGTGTTGTTATCCATGCCTACAGCCCTGTGTCATGAATGGAAAACAAGGGCAGAAGCTAAGGGAGATGACAGGAGACACATTAGGGTGGTGGAGATGAGCCATCTTAATCAGAGAAGATAAGTTACTCCTACTTGAACAGTAAATGCTGTCTGTTACAATGGTTCAGGGTTAGTTTATTCACCAGTGAGAGGAAAAGGAATGAAGACCAGACCTCTTAGCTTGTGCCACCATATAGTGTATTTCTAAATCAGCCATAGCTCAGTGCTTGAGGGTGTGGGAGTCCTGGGTGTCTCCATCCTTCATTTTGGGAAGCATCCTGCTCTTCCCAGGAGTGTGCTGCTGCAGTCCTTAAAGCAGCAAAGCAAGCAGGCAGCCTGGATCCCTTGCAGCCTGTGTGCTGCCAAGGGTCTAAAATATTTTCTGGCCTCCACCTGTATTCTGGTAACAGCCCACTAGATGGGGATAAAAGCTGTGTTTATCTGCTCCAGACGAGAAGAGCCAAAGTTGCAGGTTCCCAGCCTCTGGCCATAGAGAGGGCACTGATTTAAATGAATTCTTGTTTAATCCAGAGCAATTGCTTTACTGTGCTTGGATTTTAGGAGTCTAATGCGGGTGGCATCTCACCCAGTGCTGTGGGTTATTTTTCAGACATCCAGTCCGCCATGTATGGTTTAATTCTCATAGCCTCATCACTGCAAACATCCCTGATGAGAAAACTCCTCGAGGCACCAGCATCATGGATGATGACCTTACTGCACACCGCAAGTGAGTAAGCCAGCTCTGAAGGGTAGGATTTCTGGCAGTGCAAAGATCTGCTTTATTATATATTTTTAAATGGCACACTAAGCACCCGAGCCATGATCCAGAGCAGTAATAGAAAAAGTATAGCATCTAAAAAATAAAATTAAAAAAAGTTTAAAGATCAGGCTTTCAACACCATTGATGAATTGGCTCTTTATTTACTGCTGAGCACCAAAAAAAAATGTGTTTCTTTTTCCGCAGGGGAATATAAAGGCCACTGAAGCCAGACAGGGAATGCAGCCCTTTCCTTGCTTTAAATATTAGTAATGATATCTCCTCCTAAAGGAAAAGTACTGGTATTTAAACTCCAGGTTTTGGTTATTTGCATCTCAGATGGCTGTTAGCATGTCTAATTGAACTATCAAATTAAAATGTACTTATCCTTCCCCTCCCTGAATAGATTAGAAATGTTTCAGCAGATGACAGTCATGTCTCGGCAGTGCTAAAGTGAATGATTCACCGATCATTTCCAGGGCTTGGTGGGGTCCCTGGAAGGAGGCAGGAGGGAGTTTTCACTGTTAGAACTGCACAGACAGCCCTACTGCAGAAGGGATGGGTTTTTATATTCGGCTCCGGAAGCATCGAATTTTGATCCTTTATGGCAATCTCTAACTTTGTTCATTTCCCCTGTTGAAATATATAATTAAGGTAAAATGGTGTGTCCTGGTTGTGTTTTGTACAGGCATCGAGGAATCATCTATGCCTATGAGTTCTCAGTGGACCAGTTGGCTGTAGAAAGTGTCCTTCCTATTTGCCGCTCCTCCTACGACGAAGTGACTGGTTACAACTACAACATTGGCCTTGCAGTTCCCTATGATAATATTTAGGTAATTCACTTTACTTGGCTTCTGTGGTCCAGCCCTCTGCCAAGTACATGGCCAAAGGCAAAAAGGAGATCCACATGGGACAAGTGCCAAAAAGATGGCATTGGCTGCAGGCACATCAAATGGGCTGAGCGTTTGCCGAAAACTTGGGGATATGAACCAGAACAGAGAGTATGGCTGCCCTCAAGCATATCACTAAAATATGTTGCTGTGCAAATGTTCAATCACTAAAATATGTTGCTGCTCAAATGTTCAAAGGTCCACTACGGTGGAACGGAGAGACTGAAGAGTGAAGGGGAGCAGTAAGCTTCAGTGTAAACAAAAATGTTCCCTCATGCTGCTTGTGGGAAAAATGCTGCTGATCCCATCTTGGCAGAGGACATGATCAGGAAGCGAGAGCCCCAAATGGCAAACTGCTGAAGCAGTGGGACACTGGGAGCACATTTAGGAGTTCACGCCTGTCCTGAGAGGGGAAAAAAACCACCAAGGACTTGGAAGAAGCATCTGGCTGAGCCACATGTTTGAAATTTCTTTCCTTGTAATGAGCTGCTCATTCTTCTTTTCCTTGGAGTGCATCGGAATGTGTCTAGGAACAGGACCATGCACAAAAGGTTATGGCGGTTGGGAGAGGGGATTATGATAGAGAGAAGGAGGGGAAGGTTGGCCTTGGCCAGGCTGGATGCTTGGAAACTCAGCAGACCACGTGCATCAAAACTATTTTAAAATAAATTATTTTTCTAAGTCTCTAAAATTCTGGATTAAATGTTTTCTAATTGTATATGTACATGTGTTTGGGGGGGCGGGTGGCCCTAAGTCTTTTAGGGTAAGCTAACCCCTATGCACTGAACCAAAAGGCTGTTGTGTCTCAGGTTAGATGTCAGGCATGTTCTTTGCTGGATCATGCCCTTTCACAGCACCTGGAGGTTTTTCCCAGGTGCCTGGGACTTGTGTTTCTGACACTGTCCTCACTTCCGAGCTGGGAATTGATCATGTTGATTTAATGACGCAGAAGGGATGAACTGGCCACAATCCCTCTGCATGGGTAGTTCACACTAATGCTGTGGAGAAGCATCCAGGCTGAAAGATGTGATTTGGAACCTCAGGCGAGAAGGAGGAGTAAGGCTTTATCTTAAATCCAAGTTGCACTGACATAGGTAGAACCAGTTTGGTGAACAAGGGCTCTAGCCCTGCATGGGTATGTTATACTGTTTTACTGTTCTATATTTTATGGTTGTGATTTGCCCTTGTAAACTTACTGGTGCAAGCCAAAGCCACGTAAATCAAGTTTAAATTGAGGTTAAGTTTTAACTTAACACCTTTTCCCTGGCTTAATGGAATCAACTTAAAAGTACAGTCGTGGGGAGGGATGCAAGAAATGTGCCTGAACCTGCAGGAGACTGGCTGGCTGAACTGTCACTTCAACCCTTAACCAGTCGCTGAGGCAGCCCCTGGAGAGTTTCGAGCTGCCCTCCTGCCTGGAGAGAGACCTATTTCACAGCTCTTCATTGTCTTTGGCTTAGGGTGGTTTTCCATGACCCATAGGCCAGCCCTTCACATGCGTGCTTGGTTTTTAACGTTTGGCTTTTTCCTCATGTTGGACTGATACAAGAAGTGTAAGGGGCAAAGTCATTCTGTCTGACCAATAGATTTTATCTTTCATAAAGCTTTGGGGGTTTTTGTTGTTGGTGGTTTTTTTTTTTTCTTCCTCTGCCTTTCTGGGAAGCCAGCTCACTTCCTTCATTCCTCGAAGAGCAAGAAGTGTCACAGATACATAGTTTGGACAAGAGCTCAGCTGAAACCTGTCAAATAAATAATAGTTTCAGTAGCACAAATGATTTTGTGGGTTGCTCCAGCCCTGTGTCTTCTGATGTGGCTGAACAGAGAGAGCTTCTGCTGTCATTGTTCTCTTCCCCTCTGTGCAGTGACCTGCTGCCCCGTCTCACTTAATACACCCTTGGCTTGTTCTGACATTGACTTTCCTTATCTTGCCTCATTATCTCAGGACAGCTTTGTTCTTCCTTGATCTCCCTGCTGCAAGTAGCAGATAAGTTTGTCATTTGCCCCTGTGTGTTGAGCCCTTTTCCTCCGTGCTTCCCCTCTACTTCTGCACTGCCTGTGGCAAGGCTGCCTCCATATTGCTCCTTGACCCATGGCAGTCACTGAGCTGCTAGAAAACATGCTTTGCAGCACCTGCATTTGTAGAGGTGTTTGCTTTTTTTATGCAGAGAAGACAAATCATCAGTTCATTGGGGACCAAACATCACCCCATCCAGATACTAGAAGGCTTGCATCACCTCCAGCGGAGAAGGAAATTCTCTGTCCCCACAACCACTATTTTGTTGGCTTACGGTCTGGATGCAGCTTCTCTGGGTCGGTTGGAGGGCGGTGCTTTTGGTCTGTTTTTCCTGTCACTGGAATTCATTTAGGAAGGTTGTACCACAGCAGAAGATTGTGTATGTATTTAACTAGCATTCATAATGCAAATGAGGGCACTTAGGCTGTTGGAGAGTATCCATGCTGGGAGTTTAATTTTTGTTTCTGAAAAGAGATGTTGTCCTACTTCACTGGGTAGTCATTAATACTGTGCTGGAGTGTAGCAAATGCAATCGTGGCTGTTTATATCTTTGCCAGGGTCAGGTGACATTTTAATGGAGCCTCTTCCCTAATGACTTCAAGAGCAAGAATGGACTCACCATCCACTCACCATCCATAGAGAGAGATGCCACTTTTGGATTTCCCACCTGGGGACTCCCTAGGACTTGTTAGTGCTACCAGTTTGTGGTAGGTGGGGTAAAGGTGGACTCTTTTCTCAGCAGACCCCTGTTTTATCCCACAGGCAAAGGTTATCGCTCAACAGGGGGACATCTCTTCTGTGTTGGGTGGTGCCCGGAGCTGACAGCAGGGGTTTGAGTTGAGGAACTGCAGTCAGGACATGTTGGACCAGTGTTGTGGATTGACCAGGCAGAGGTTAGACTGAAGGTGAAGGCTCACACTGCGTGAGAGCATGGTGCAGTGTGCCAGGCTGGTGACTGTCAGATGGGCAGAGCTAAAGAATCAGAAGACATCAAAGGAGGTAGTAGGTTGGGGCGAAGAGCCTCAAGAACAACTTCTGTTTTCTGCTCTTGATGACAGTGATCTTCAGCAAAAAAAGAGGCACCCATTGTCTTTGTGAGAAGGATCCCTGGACATAAGTTTCTTCCCTACAATCCTCCAAAGGGAATGTATGATCAAAGGGGGAGGCTGTCTCTGTACAGCAGCCTCCAGCTGCTACCAGGCTCCGGAGCTGACTTCAGTCAAAAGCGATGGGTGGTGCATAGTAAAACAGTCTCAATGCAAAGGACGTGGTAGGACACATTCAGCTGTAGTGCTGTACTGGAAAAACCCAGCTGTCCCTCCACATACTTTGTGTCCAAGCCACCAGGAAAGGCCCTAAGAATGTGCCTTCTGCCTCTTTTGTGTCCTTGACCACCTTGGCAGTGGGGGAAGAGCGATTCCAGCATTTTGTGGGCTGCCATCCCTCGCTTGATGCTGAGGAGTGGTGGGAGGAACAACAGCGGGTGCTTTTTGTGCAGAGAGGGATTACGGGGGTCTCTGACTCCTCTCCCCTTCCCTGCAGCTCAGCTCTGCAGAGCAGCACCTTCTCCTCCTGCCCTGTGGCTTTTCCTGCTCTCAGCTCTGCTTTTGTGCCCCTGTCCAGAGAAGAAGGTACCTCTGTCATTCCCTGTCCTGATTGCCGTCAGAGAGGTGCGAGCATGTGCTATCGATGAGCCACAGTGGTGCAAAAAATAATTCTTTATGCCCTCTCTGCCCCTTCTTTTCTTTCAATGACATTTGGCCTCTCATTTCCACCTTCCGTGGATAGTCCTAAAACCTTCAGCTACGTTTTGGCCAGCGCTGGTTTCCTACCAGCCCTTACCAGTCACTCATACCTCTGAGACTGGTCCCTGCTGCTGAAGGCGAAGATGGGTGAGAAGTGGTTGGAGGCCCTGTAAGCAGATGAAGTACCGATGGATTAAGCAGTAGAAACTGGTGACGAAAGTGCCTGTTCCAGATCAGGATTTGTGCCATTGGCAGATTTCTGGCCAGAAACGCGGACCTTCAGCCTCTGGGCTAAATGCATCTTCAGCTGCTGGCTTTGTTGGGGGAGGAGTTCCTGTGTCACCTCTACGTAGGAGGGTGCCATTAGAAGGACAGGTTTGCTCCTCAAAATTTAGCTTACAAGCATTGGCTGCAACCGGCTGCCCTAACTTGTCACTGCATGCTCCTGTGCTGTTCTGCACCTCCCATCCTTCCTGGACAGGTGTCCCTGTGTTTCTCTCCTGCCTTTCCCAAGCACCACTGCGGCTGAGAGATGGGGGGGGATGGTGAGATGGGTGTTGCTGGTGGGGATCTAAGAAACTATCTCTTCCCTTGGTGCCAAAAAAAAAAAACCTGCCTGGGGCACCTGCCCTGCAGTTGTGCGGGTTGCTTGGTCCTGCTCTTCCAGAACCACGAGTCACTGCTCTCTCCGATACGCTGCTCAGCCTTTATCAGCCTTCCCTGAGTTTTCTGACATGCGGCAAAGCAGCTTCCATTTTCCAATTACCCTCTGCTGACCACTGCTGGGATCTGCAATGGAGCTTTGTGCCATGTCACAGGTCTCAGCATCTTGGCAGCTCTCGCCGTGCCCCATAACAGAACTATTACCCTTTGTCAAACGCTCTGCGCTTCGCAGGATTTTGCTGTGGTCTGCGACAGAAACATTACCCGTGCCGGATTTTCTAGTGCTCTGCCAGTTTTTCCTGCGCTTTAGAGAATTATTATCCTCCATCTCGCTGGGTTTTGCTGTGTGTAATATCAACATTGCATTACGTTGCCCTGGCTTTCCGCTGGCCGTGGGAGTGATGCTCCTGCCCACCTGGACGAACCGTTACTGCGGACAGGGCTGTACACAGCCTTGGGGCTCCTGGCCTTTATCATCAGCCCTTTGCTGGGCTGAGGATTGGGCTTATCTTCCCCAGTCCCTCCCGTTCCACTCGCCCGTTCATCTGCTCCCTGCAACCGCCCCTCCTGCTCTTGACTTCATCCCATTTCCCACAGAGAAGGCAAACACAAGCAAAGGCAAAACATGCTGCAGCCAGTTTGCTTTGGGTCCTGCCACTGCTTCCCCGCAGTCCCTGCTCCCATGCTTTCCTTGCCACCTAACAAAATAGCTGGGAGACAGCTTATTACCTCAAGGGATAATAATTACCTTTTATCAATACTCTTCAGTCCTCTTGCCTTCTATTTCCCTGCATTGCACAGTGTACCCAGCCCTTGCTGCAAGAAGCACTGACATTTCTTCCAAGAAAACCACAGTACGGAGGGGGAGTGGACTCAGGATCTTATGTCAAACCCGGCAGCAGCAGCAGCAGCAAGGACTTTGCTCAGGAGGGGCAGCCCCGCTGGGTGATTCGGGGTGGAAAAAGGGTCTTTTGGACACACACGACTACTGCCGGGAGCAGGTGAGGCTGGCAGCACGGAGCCTGCAGCTGGTGTGGGGAGCGGGATGGCTCTGTGCTCAGTATGGTAATTCCTGGGAGAAGACAGGGAAAGGAGCCTGGATGCTGCTCCTGAAACCTGAGGATTTTGGGAGAAGCTGGATGTTGCACTCTCACATGTGTGGGGAGGGAAGGGAGCACTGAGAGTCTGGCACAGGGGGGATGAGGGGTTCAGGATGCAGAGGAGGTTCGGTCTCAGCCGAGAGGTCGGGCTCTGACCCTCTGCACTGGTTGGTGCCGATGCAGTGCAGCTGGGCGCGAGCCCAGGAGATGGAGTTGTCGGGAGGATCAGGAGAACAGGACTGAAGAGTCCCAGAGCCCTGCAAATGCAGACAAGGCTCTGGCTGCCACCAGGCAGCACCAGGAGACCCTCAGGGCCTGAAAGGCTCCACTGGAAGAGCCGGGAGCTCCATCGCCACCACTCCCTCCCTGAGCCCGGTGCTCAGCCCTGCCCGCAGCGCCAGCACCAGCCCTGGCTCTCGCCACCCAGCCCAGGTCAAGCACCATGTGCCAGCACTGTAACGGCTCAACCAACGCCAGTAATGGCTCAACCAACGCCACGGGTGGCAGCAGCACTGTCCCACGGCTTTGCGGCACATCCAACCTCGACGTGGTGGCATCCCCACGTGTGGAGCTGCGAGACGGGATCGGCTCCATCCTTGCGGCTCCTTCCGAAGCCAGGTCAGCCCCAGCCCATCCGCGGTGCCGCCGAGCAGCACAGGTCTCTCCAGGACAGGACTGCATTGCAGGGAAGGGCTGTCCTTCGCTGGGTTAGCGCGGCTGCTCTGCTGCTGGCTCTGAAGAGCTGCTCTGGTGCAGGGACTGTGGTCCAGCAGCTGTGAACGGAGAGCGGGGTTTTTCGGAGGGGCGAAGCTACAAAAACCTGCAGGGCGAGCCCTTATCTATGCTCTCAGTGTGGGGATGCCTGGGCAGCGTGGAAACCCCCACCAATGCAGAGCTGGAGGAGAAATTGTTCGTGCCCTGAGCCAGGGAGATGCCAGGCGCTCGCTGCCCACGGAGGGGATGGAGGGGGCTGGCGCCGGGCTGTACGTGGCTGTGCATCCATCGCTCCCCGCAGCCTTCACTCATGCGCTGCTGGCTGCTTGCTGTGGCGGGGGCTATTGTTCCATCAAGCGTACATGTCACCAGGGGAAGCTATTTTTGATAAAACAAACAAGCCTTTCCAGCTTTTCTAAAAATAGCCATTGCCCTTTTTTTCTCCCCCTCCCTTCCCAGCTCAGGCTGCCTTAGAGACAGAAATCCGCCTCGAGCCATCCAGTTATTAATACCAGTAAACAAACCCTTATCTCCGGTGCCTTGTTCTAGCAGGAACATGTGGGGGCGGGAGGCAACCGGCTGCCAGGAGCCCACGTCCCCATGTCCCCGCATCCCTGCTGCCTGCGCCCCAACCCCGGGTTGCAAAGCCCGGGCCCCGGCATGGCCCCACGCTGCTCCTCCTCCCTGGCTCTGGCTGGCAGATGCAGCCAAGGTGGCTGGTTTTGGTTTAAATGGGGGTTATTCCTCATGCCACTGCCACCTTCACTGGCTTGAGCATCTTGTGGGATGCAGAGGGGGATATGATTGCCCTTCCAGGTGCTGAGGACGCTGCCTTTACCTCCTGCCCCTCAGCATCCCCATCCTTGCCTGCACACGCTCCCCATGGCATGGTGATTGGGGGGGGGGGGCTGCTCACAGCACAAGTTGGGCAGCTCCTTCCCCAGAGCAGCACGTGGCAGAGGCTAAAAATTCAAATTTATGGGGTGACCAGGATTTGTGGAGGCTTTCTGCACAGGGAGACACCCTGCCAGGCACTGGGCGATGGATGGACAGAGTATTTCTCAGCAAGGAGTAAAAAGAGAAATACCTTTTATTACAGATAAAAGCCTCTTATGTTTCTGAAGAGCAGAAGGCAGCCCCACTACGGGACAGGCACGCGGGCGGGTACAAAGCGCTTGGTGCCAGGAACATGGAGCTGCTGCAGAGTCCTCGTCTTCCGCCTCCTCCTCCTCCTGTGGCTCCCCGGAGGGAGCCGGAGGTCAGTAGCAGTGTGCGATGGTCTCCATGTTGAGGAAGCGGACGTGCATCTTGGTCTCGATGTCGATCCCCTGCCACATCTGCAAGGGGAAGGGGGTGAGCGGGGCTGGGGGCCAAACTCCCAGGTCCCTGCGACCACCCGGCACCCTCCTCCGGGGGTCGAGCAGAGATGCCACCAACCTTAAGGAAGTCTTCGAAGGTGATGCCCTCATACACCTGGTCCGGCCCCTGTGCGCAGCAAGAAAGAAAATATTACAGCTGCCCCACACCGATGGGGCAGGGGCCTCGGGGCACTGGGTGACCAGAGGGTGGGTCCCGTGGGGCTGTGGGACATGCCTCCCATGGGTGCACAGTGTTGGCCCCACACCATGCCCCATGGCCAGCCCAAAATTAGTTCCCAGAACCACCTTGGCTGCAAGGAGCTGCCCTTTTTATAAGCACTAAAGCCCCAAGCACTGAGGATGGTGCTTTATGGGGTGCTGCTTGCTTATCCCCCTTGGGCTCTTATAATGGGGAAAAAAAAAAAAAAAAAACCAACAAAAAAACAANCCAACAAAAAAACAAACCAAAACCCTGAAAGCTGCTGCCTGCAAAAAAAAAAAAAAAACCTTCTCCAGCCAAAGCAGCCTGGGGACAGGGAAGATGCGCCGGGCAGGATGGACACCTTCCAGCCCTGTTTTAGATACCATCTGTGTATCTCTGTGCCATGGTAAGGAACCAGCTCCCACCATTTGTCCCACACAGATGCTGGCTGCCTCCATCATGGCCCCGTCAGCGATGGACCGTGCCGACTCCTTCTCCAGGTGAGGGTTCCCCGACAGCAGCTCCTCCACCACCTACGAGGCAGCGGGTCAAAGCCGGGGCTGAGAATTCGGTGGTGATGGGGCAGGAGGGACCATACGTTACATTTCTATACTCCTGCAGCGTGATCTTCCCGTCGTGGTCCGAGTCATACATATGGAAGAGGACTGGGAGGGATGAGAGGGGCATGGCAGGGTCAGGGGAGCCCCTTCCCACCACTCCCCACCCCCAGCCCTGGGCTTTGGGCAAGCCTCACATTTAAGTTTCTCTTTCCGGAAGCGATTGAGTTGCTCCTCGTCCATGTTCATCTCGATGGGTCTGAAGTAGGACATGATGGTCAGGAAGTCTTCGAAGTTTATCTCGTCCGCCAGCCCATCCGACTCCTGCCGCAGGTTCCTGCCAAGAGCGGAGCCGCC
>VYZV01029369.1:5404-29713 GCA_013401275.1 Pandion haliaetus | reverse complement strand
TACATGTGAAGTTATACTGCTCAGAGTACTGTACAATTCTCCATGCTCAGGTGAACAATTAGCAACTGGGCTATGCATGTAGAAAGTGTATTACTTGATACTGCGTGAAACCATACTGATACATAAGCATTCTCGACATATGTTAAAAGCCAGAACTTTTGTTTGAAGCATGCAATACTGAGGCATAGAAAAGAGTGATTTGTTCTCTAAATGGAACTTAATGTTACTTTTTGAATTGCAATGGCTATTAATGCATACCAATCTAAGAAGCAGCCTTGCAAACCACACTGTAGCACTAGACATTAAGTCAATACATTGCGAAGAACTGACATTACAGAAAACTTACCGCTGCCTTAAGGTAGTAAATAAAAGAAAAAGAAAAGAAAGCAAAAAATTTACTGAGGAAGTTAAGGAAGAATTGTATCGGAATTGATAAATGTTTTAAACTAAATTATTGATGGCGTTTAATTATTTCTTACGGAACACATTTCTTGTACTTTTTATGTCATGGTATCAATATAGATGATGAAATAGTATACCTTGTAAAATAAATTCAGGTTTTTCTTACTGCACAGAGCAGACAAATGAAAGTTAAATAATATTCACCTGTCCAAAGAACGCTACCCTGAAATAAGTTCCCAGCAGTCTCTTGCCTGTATGCATAACTTCTGTTACTTTACTGTATGCTCGATGAAGAGTGTCATATAAATGAGCAAGCCTCTAAAAATAAAAGAAAGCAATCAGGGGGTAAAAGAATAACATAGAACTTTCCTATCTTAAAAGAACAATAATGTCCTTGTAATTAATAACAACTAAAAACACTGTTTCAGTCAACAGTAGTAATAGGTTTAGTACTTGTATCAGAATGACAATATGCAAGATTAATTTTGAATTATTTATATTTATTTAAGCATTTTTAATTATTTAAAATTAAAACAAAAATTCCAACACATTCATATGTCAGTTACAATTTTAATACTCTTGTTCTGTTATGGCAAATGCGTCATGCAGTTTTTTTCTTGCTCAGAATTACTTATGATGAATCTAGTACCTCAAAATCTCTCCGTTTTTCATAAATGGGAATTATAAGTTTATATATGTCAGCAATGAGTTCATAGCGTTCTGCCTTCCAGAGTCCATCAGCACACTGCTCCAACAATTCCATCAGCACATCCTAGATTTGAATACACATGTGAAAAAGTAAAACAATTCAGTACTTGTAAAAAGCACAAATAATTATACCAAACTTCTTCCCAATGAAAAGGGAGATCTTGCCTCAAAACAAAATTATCGACACATAGTAATTTAAACTATTGTGGCAATCAAAAATTGCTAAAAGGAAACAAACCAAACCAGAATGGTCTGAGTGTACACTACTCTTCGTATTTACCACAAGCAGCATTTTTCCTTTAGATACTCCTGACCTCTTAAGTCCACAAATGACACCTGTGTGAGTACCCAAGGTCTTACCTTGAGACTCTTGTCTTACCTTGTAAGATGTTTTTATTTTTTCAAAAACCTTGGGGGTTTTTTTGGTTTTACACAAAGAACATTATTTTAAAAAGACAGCTATACAAACACTTGACTGTTAACGGTTTTGAAGGAAACTATCAAACAAATTACATCAACAAGAAAATAAAAAGATACAATTCCAAAATCTGTACTCAGAAGTAATTATCGAGGTACAACAGTAGAATTTGGTATACTCGGTCCAGAATGAAAATACATATACCAGTTAGAGAAGCTGAGAAATCCTGAAGGGTCAAAACAGAGTCAGAAGCAAGAACCACCTTGGCTTTGTTGGGTTTGATCCTAATATCCTTGCAGCAAAAAGTTAGTTATTTAAGGTTAAGAACTATGCTTATCTGTATGTTAGAATGGAAGCATACACTTTGCATTAGAGCAGTTACATCATAATTATGAAGTCCCTTCCTTCAGTTTGTCATAATTCTTTATTTTCCACGCATTTAATTTCTTCTGCTTCAATAAGCATAACAAAACTAAGATAACATTAGTACTTTGCTCTAGTTTTCATAAATTTAAAATTACTCGTCTAACTCCATTAACTCAGTTATAACAATTTTACAGATATTATGGAACAGCTTATAGCTCCTGTGATGAAGCTGTCCTACATATACTTGGTCACAGCTTGAGTGTGACAGAATCACTGTGAAGAAGCCTATTCCCATCCACATACCCTAACACATCTCAGTTTTCTTCAAACATGTCTGGAGCTCCAAGTACCTCCAAGAGAATCCAAGTCTAAGACTGAGAGGTGTCAGGAGACATGACATTTCTACTTCTTGAGACCTTCCGGTACCATTCTTGCATCGTAGTGGTAAAGGCAGAAGCTGGAAATAACTCCTTTTATCCTTAGAAGGGATCCAATGCTACTCTATTCCCCTCGTCCCTTTGGTAGAGGACTAAGCATAAAGATATCACTAAGAAAAACCAACTTTAACACTGAGAGCAAAAAGAAACTGAAAAATGCTACCCTTATCCATGTGCTGCAACAGTCCCTAAAACATCCCCTCCTTTCCCCCAATCATTATGGGGCTGTATAGACTCTCCAATATCTCCATCCTCAGCAGCCAGGTGGTGAGATCTGAAAGACCAGTGTCACTGCTGGACCACAAGTGCTGTCCACAAACACTGCTTTATGACAAGTGTCTTAACTCACACACCAGAGGGCATCCAAATGCAGCAAAGCAGTACAGTTTTGTTTGCACACAGGAAAAAAAATACAAAGAGCAAAAGCTTCATGTGGGAGAGCTGACAGGAGGGAAGCAAAGAACACAACATTTCTGGGCCACCTGTCTCAGTGTTTATCCATTCTCATGGGAAAAGTTTTTTCCATATACCCAGTCAGAGTTTTCCCTTGTAACTTGTGAGAACGGCCTCCTACTTTTATGATGCACCTTTTGGAAGAGTCTGATTCATCCACTAACTACCTTAGGAGCTGTACTTTTTCCAGTCTGTTGGTATCTCTCTTGACTTTGGAAGGGCAGCGCTGGGCACAAGATTACAGATGGGGTGCCACAAATGCCAAGTAGAAGGGAAAAAACCCACTTCCCTCTACTTCTTGACTCTATGCTCTTTCTAATACAACCCAGCATGCAGTTGGCCTTTGTTGCCACAAGGCTACACTGCTGATTCCCATTCAACCTCTTGTCCACTAGAGGTTCCTGCTCCCAGGTCCTCCTGCAGAGCTGCTGCCCAGCTGGTCCGTCCCCAGCCCATACTGAGACATCAGGTGATTTTTTTCGCTCATGCAGGGCTTTGCACTTGTCTTTGTAGAACTTTGAGAGGCTTCTGTGTTCCTTCAGTCTGAGGTCCCTCTAAATGGCAGCCCTGTCCCCAAACATATCAGTCACTCCCCCTCCATTTAGTTTCGTCCACAAACTTGATGATACGCTGTATCCCATGACCTAGATGGCTAATGAAGATGTTAAACAATATTAGCCTGAGTACCTCTGAAGACACTAAAAAATGTCTTGTATGTTTGGGTAAGTACCTATTTCTGGTTTTCATAAAGTGCTTTAATATATTGAATTACACTGCATGTTGATCTCTTAAAAAAGCTATAATACCATCTGAGCTATGAAGCCCTTTCATTTACCAATCTGCAAGTTAGAGTAATTCCTCTCATGGAAAGTCATAGCTAACAAGAGACAAGAAAAAACAAACAGGAAGGTCGAGATTAACTTACTATCTGTGGTGGAGCTGTGTCCTGGCAGAGTTTATTTTAGAAAAGAACAACAAACTTGAATGAAATTGTTTCCAACCTCAATCTGCATGGAAGCTTGCACCTGCCACGGGCCTGTTAGCCATAACTCAGCTCTCTCACAGATGGACTGCTTACAGCAAAGTCTAGTGTGGAAACGATATCAGGTTCCAGGCTTTTACCCTCCTATTTCTGACACCCAGAAGACTTTTAGTTCTGCAAGGAGAATTTGACTTGTGCTGATGAACAGGCTGTCTGCATAAACAACAGTTTATGAAATGCACACAGTAACTTTGTTAAAAAAACAAAACAAAATTTTGTTTTTTCAGCTGGCTAGTTTAGGAAATGAGTCAGGGTAACCCCGGCCTGAAAGAGAATTCTTTTAAAATGAGAATTAAATTGAGAATTTTAAAAATTTCAATTTTTAAAATGAGAAAAGACAAAAAGTCTTAAGACAAATTCACTTAATTAGGAAGACTTTATATAAACTGAAGAATATAAAGGATGCTTTGCCCCTTTTAGAAACATGGAAGGAACCCCTCTTGGCTCCCTCACACTTCTAATTACTCTTTTGGAGATTTAACTCTAAAGTAACCAGCATGCAGGGAAATCCCAAGTTTCAAGAAAAATTCCACATGACTCCTGTTACTATGTATAGGAAGAATACCCATCAGAGCACCATTTTGCTCAGTAGTAGTAAAGTACAGCTTGAAAGATGTTTCTGCTTTCTGAATTCTGTACCTAATTGATCTGTCATATGATTTTTTTTCTTAGATTAATACAGTTTTGCTTACATAAGAACATACCAAGGAAACATTCCATATATGAGTATGTTCCTATTCATGAAGCAACTAGATGACCTGGTTTGAAATTCTTCTGTAAAATACTAGCCATCATAATTTATCCATGATTTTTAGTCTACTAAAACCCAAAGAGTTTTTCCCTATTACTACTCTTCCCGGGTGAACTATAAGAAGTTACCTGAAAAAGAGTAACTTTTTTCAATATTTAATCAGTTACAGTACTGCATGGTTAAGTTTAAAAAGGGTTCCATGCGGGGAAAAATAAAATTTGGCAAGGTTTGATCCTTTTGCAAGATCCACATGCTTTTAATTTCACTCTTGGCTTACTTGTGTTCCATGGAAACACTGAGAGATGGAAATAAATTTGCGTAGGGTTCAATGACCCAGAAAAAGCAGTATATTCTTTTTGCAGGGACTGACTAATGAGAAGAAGAATAAAGACATTCCAATTTAAAAAAATACAAAAGAATTTAGCTCTGACAAAGGGTTTGTCAGGTAGACACTGACAAGAATTTCTAACAAAAGATTCCATCAGCAGTAGTCACTAGAAACCCAACTCTTGGCTCACTTAGAGCAGCTTTAAGTAACACGGTAAATTCCATGCTGGATCAGGAGAATCAGTGATTTACAGAACACAGCACAAATTAACAAGAAAAAACCCCAACAATATGCTATTGGGTGTCTTTGGAAAGAAAAAGCGCCATATTTCTCATTTCAAGTAATTCCAACTCCTGCCTTCCCTCACCTGAAGAAGAAGGCAAGTCAACAATTTTTGTCTTAAAACAATAGAGCAAAGCAGTACCAGAACTTAGGAGTAAAATGTAGGTACCCTAGGCCTAAACCCAGGCTTAAACCACTAAGTCTTTAATCTGTTCCTCCTAAATCAGTTAGTATAGTCACAATTTGCACCATCAAATAATTTTGTCATACATCTTCGCCACATACAAACTAAAACACAAAAGAAAAATATTTTTTGTTGTACAATTATGCTTGCACACCAGGGATTTTTCCAACACAACTACTGCAAGTAGTGGTCTGTCCCTCCCTCCACTACCTATACTGGCAATAACATAGTGTAGCTGTAGCTATTCATTAGCAAGATTATTCATAATCTTTTCAGGTAGGCTTCTTAATAGTAAAATTTACTGTAGAGCCAGCACAGATAGATCAGCAAAGACACAAGGAGTGAAGTTTAAGCCAGAAACAAAAAACACTGATGCAAGTCTGGTTTCATTGTTATGGCATATTTGCCTAGGGAAACTGTAAACCAGCAAAAATAATTTTCATGGTTGCTGGTATAGTAACAATCTAAATCAAAGTCAGTTTTAAAAAAAACAGATCTTGTTAACTCTAATAAATAAGCCACATCACTGTTCATCCTGTCAAATAGCTTAAAACCCCATTTTGCTTACTTTTATTCCAACAGTGGTGTTGAGTTGATGTGCTAATGCTTTATTTAAGATATATGTATATAGCAAATTGTCTAAAGCTGGGACAGATCACAGAAATTTTTTATTTCAGTTTTAGGATAAGAATAGCAGCTAAGACAACAATTATAATATCCATCACGTTAGTCAGCCTCCAGATTGAAACACAAAACTTGGAAAAACAAACAGCCTTCAATGTGCATCAATGCTAACACTCTTACGTTTACTTACTTCATTGAAGTGAACATCTTGCATTCCAACATCCTCCATCATTGAAGCCTCTTCATCTATATTAGGTGTGATTACTCTGAAAGCAGTACAACCTTGCCTAAACATCCCTGTCATTGAAAAAAATACACTAATTTACTTTTTTCCACCAGGATAACTGTCGTGGTTTAACCCCAGCCAGCAACTAAGCACCCCACAGCTACTCACTCATTTCCCCTCGACCCAGTGGCATGGGGAGAGAATCAGAAGGAAAAAGGTAAAACTTGTGGGTTGAGATAAGAACAGTTTAACAGAACAGAAAGGAAGAAACTAACAATAACAACAATAATAAAATGATAATACTAATAATAGGGTTGGAATATACAAAACAAGTGATGCACAATGCAATTGCTCACCACTTGCCGACCAATGCCCAGTTAGTTCCTGAGCAGCGATCCCCCTAGGCCAACTCCCCTCAGTTTATATACTGGGCATGGTGTCACATGGTATGGAATACCCCTTCGGCCAGTTTGGGTCAGCTGTCCTGGCTGCATCCCCTCACAATTTCTTGTGCCCCTCCAGTCTTCTTGCTGGCTGGGCATGAGAAGCTGAAAAATCCTTGGCTTAGTTGTTGCTAAGTAGTGTTTATACTAAAAACATCAGTGTGTTATCAACATTCTTCTCATACTAAATCCAAAACATAACACTATACCAGCTACTAGAAAGAAAATTAACTCTATCCCAGCTGAAACCAGGACAATAACATTAGGCCATTTTGTGATGCTAGAAAAGGCAGAAGCCATGTTTAAATATACATACTCCCAAATTAATAAATAAAAAATAAATCCAGCCTCCCAGCGCATGATTAAAATATTAGACCTCACATTACTCTCCAAGTATAAATAGGTTTTAAAAAACCCACAGATGTTAATAACTGGACTCTTCCCTACCAAAATAAGTAGTGTCTGAATCTTCCTATGTTATCTTAAACCTGTGTCTAATCTACCACACCCTACGTCTAAGGTAATCAAGGTAACTTTTACAGTATTTAATTAAACTGGTGTGAAGCCATGCTGGAACTCTGTACTCAAACAGGCCCTGGCATATCAGCTTCCCCAGTCTGAACAATATGAATGGACTGACATCAACCATACAAAATGATGAAAGGATGGCAAAACAGATTATTCAACTGTAGATACAGAAAGTCAGTCTACAAGCAAGAAAAAAATCCAGCAATCTAACTTCCTTTACTGAAGTATTTGGCAAAAATGGGTTTTAGAACGTTCTAACATGAAACTTACCTCTTTTACCCATTCTGTTTAGCCCTTTTTTATTAGATCAGATGGCTGAATTAAGAAATCATGGGTTTTGGTCAAAAACTGTATTATTATTAAAGCCTCAAGAGCAATCAGTAAATACTACAGAAGCACAAGGACTTGCACATATTTATTTCACAGCTCATACCTACAAAGATTCTTTCTGCTCAGGTGGGAGTCTGACCACCAGAGGTTTTACTCAGTGATTGCCTCAAATGCATGGTTTTGTTTTGCTCCTGGAAATACCACAGATAGAAGTCTGACCCTTTATATTACTGAGAGGAAGGAAATAACTTTTATATGACAGTACACAAAAATAGCAGATCACCCAAAGGAATCACAAATTGATACAGATTATCACCAGTTATCAGTTAGTTGTTATCAGGCTTCCAAGAGGACACAGTAACTTTGACAATCAACTTAGTTTCAGATTTGGTCTCAGAGAAGCTTATGAAATCATTGGGGCAGAGGGGATAGCCTATACACTACCCAAGTATCTGGCAAGAGACACAAAAGGAAGAGAGAAAAGGCATCTTGTAGACCCATGACTGCTTCATTTTGAACTATCATGCAAAAACAAAGATAAAAAGCTGCGAATGTGAATTTGCCTACAAAAACAAAACACTAGCTCAGCATCATGATCAGTCTCAACAGATTTCTGAAATTTTCTTCTAGAGATCTATTTTTCTTAATAAAAGCCATATAATGTTTTATTTTCTGAACCCCCTAGCTGAGAACTCTTCTGACCCTATACATGAAAGAGACCTTCCTACCCTATATCTCAAGGGTCATCAGAAACCTGCTTTTACAGACAGCTGCTAGCAGAGAACACCAAGACAGGTGAAGCATTTTAAGCACTATTATCACTGACTCAGCATCTGAAAATTTGTATGAATTTATTTTGACTTCTCTGGCAATGCCACGTTTTCATATATGCAGCGAGAGACTACTTGTTGAACAAGAATGTTCACTGATAAGTTTGCTTTAGAAAGGGTCTGACTTCAGCTATTAGCAGCTCTGGTGTAAAAAAAATTTTTACTTTCCTAAAAACGTTACTATAGCTTCATCTGAAATGCTGCCTCTTAGATATGCAGGTATACTCTTAAATATTTGAGTATGCTATCTGGTTAGGTCAGAATTTTTTCCTTGGTGAACACTGATATGCCCACAAATTCCTCAGGGAAACTATTTTCATTATAGCTTAGGAAAAGCAAAATATAAACATTAAAGTAAGATTTCAAAATTGTACCTTTGCGTGTGAGATATTCTGCAACCAGTGCTGCTACATGGACATAGCACATTGCTGCCTAAAACAGAAACAGTAACAATCTTATAAATTACAACTATAACAGAACTACTAAAAACAAAGTATATAAGAACAGCCCTAGCCTGAGATAATTTCCTTGGTTTTCCTTCTTGCTGCTTTGCAGGAGATGCCCTGTGATTGGTGTAAGAATTCTCCACCTCACTTATGCAAAACAGTAACTGTGCAAGAACATTCACTCCTTTACCAGAGCACTAAGTAGCACAGACAGCAGTACACAATGTGAGAGTGACCATGGATCACAAATTACAAGGTAGGAATGCCATGCTATAATAAAAACAGGCAAATCTCTTTGGGGGATGTATTTTAAGTGTTATGTGAAACAAAAGAGCTATTAGTCGTTCTACTCAACGTTTGATGGTTCTTCTGCTAACCTGTTTTGTCTGCCTTTTGGCTCCAGACCAAGAAAAACAGAAAAAACTGGTGACAGACCATGCAAAAGCAGCAGAAGAAAAAGAGAAAACATCCGACCTATGAATGGAATTTGAAGGAATTTGGTTGGCATAGTCTGGAAAACAGAAGAAAAAGGGGGACAGAGTAGTCTTCAAATATTTGAGGTGTTTTATAAAGTTGACACTGAGCACTTTTCTCCACAGAAAGGACAAAAGAAATATTCAAGATTCTTCTTTTACTAAAAAGGTTTAGGCTTACAGCAAAGCGTTATTCTAACTGTAATTCTCAGTTGAACAGTTTGTATATGGAGGCCACAGAATCTCAGACACTGGAGGTGAAAGAAAAAGTAGCATCCGTCAGAAATCCTCTCTAATCCATACTCTGCATGGGGTTGGGCTTTGTGGTTTACAGAGATCCCAATCGAGTCATACAGTCAAAGGTTCTAAATTTTTAATAAAAAAATTAAAAACAGACCTGAAAAGGACAAAAAGGGCTTGTCTTCGAAGAGAGATGAAGTTGTTTCCTTCAAAATGCAAGCTAATAACAGAGTACTATATATGCCTTCTGTGTTGCTCCCGTATAGAAGAAAAGAATTATAGTACTAAGACGTAAGTAAGACAGCAGCTACTATTTCTTGGAGATATTTACTTGCTTACATGATGCTAAGTTTAACAGACATATTTATGAAATTCAATGATGTCATGCAACATGATTTACTTTCAGATGAAACAAACTACCAGAAAGAGACAAAATTCATTGTGTATGCTGATATAACACTTACATCAAGACATATAAAAATCCCCACTCCCAACTCTCCTTTTTTCTAGAATTAAATATTTTAACAGCACAGTGAAATCAGATAGCTTCCTTTTTTGAAACAAAAAAACCTGTGTTTTGTCAATTTTAAGAACATTAGGAGTTTTTTAGTAAGCAGTCTGGAATAGAATCAAGGTAAGTCTGTAAAGGCAGCTGGACAGGAATTCAAGGAGTGGCTTTAAGTGTTTTAGCAACTGATAACAAAGATAATTTTAAGGAGAAGGTCTGTGTCTTCCATGATTTGCATTGAGCATTCCTGGCTTAGTAGCATGTCAGCTACAGTAGTTAAACATACAGCATTAGTAATCAGAAATGACTTACAGATGTACTTGGATAGGACAAAAACTTACCAGTTATTGAAACTAATCTACTAACAATTCAACATTTATTAAAAATGCTTATATTACACGCTAATAACTACATATAGTACATTCCATTTCAAGAAAGATAAACTTAAGCTTATTACAAAGCTAAAACTAGTTTGATTTTTTTCTCTTACCTCTGAAAGATCTCCATTTTTAACATGGATCCTTGCCATGCTGTCTAACCATGTCTTCCTCAGTTCAGGTGTACTAGCATAAGACTTTGCCAAACTGTACTGGAGGTCTACAAGCATTTCTGGATCATTCTCATGCTCCTTCATCTGAGCAGTAGCCATCAGTACTGTACGAATCCGTTTTGTTAAATCCTTTACATCAGAAGGGAATGTAGTGTGCTAAAACATGGAAAAGTTAGGTTAACTACTATCGTTTTCTATTCTTTGCATAATACAAAGTTGAAACATAATTGCAAAAGATGCTATGAAAGAGTTTTCAAGCATCCTTCTACAGTATGGAAAAAAGAATAAAACCAGACCTTTATAATTCTGTCATTATTGGCACAATTATTGATGATGGAAAGAGACTGCTGAAATCTTGTTCCGCCAATTCCAACAACATCAGCAATTAACTGGCTTACTGAAATAATAACCTTGACAGAAACAAATATCTTGTTAGTGCATATTTCATGAAATTCCCTTGAGATGTACCTATGAAGCAATTACAAAGGAAGTTTTGCTCTTTTTAATTGAAGGATTTTTCCCTTAAATAAAATTATATTTGATTTTTTTTTTCCCAAAGTTACTTGTACAATAACATAGGCAAGAAAAAACAGGCTCGTGTAAATTTAATTCACACGCATTCTCTGCTCTAAAGACTGACTGCTAGGTGAAATAGCCCAAGGTCAAAAAAGTAGTAATCTATTGTTCCCAGCTTTGTCAGAACACACAATTTGTTTTATTTTAGACTTTTACATGCTTGTTGCTGCATTCTTTTCATCTTCAGATGCAACAGGGTATGCCATTTAACAATCAAAACAACATCTACAAAACAGAACATTTGCTACTGACAAATAAAAATTATTTCCTACAAAACACAGGGCCATCCAGTTACTTCTAATTATTTCCTTGAACTGAACATAATTTTATTGCCATCTTCTCACTCTTAGAATAGTACTAGCCTTGCTTGAAAACAAAATAATTACTTTTATATCTTTATCTGACAGGGCTTTGCACAGTGGTATGCAACTGTGCATCTACAAATACATTTTAAAAATGAAAAATAAAGAAAGTATACTAACTTGCAGATGTGTCCTAACAAAAGACTTCTTCCCTGTGTAATCAAAATTATTTCTCATTAAGAAGTACAGTAACTGTGAAGCTTCAGTACGAATTGAACTCAGTTTGGAATTACAATACTTCAGAATTTCATAGCACAGTGCAGAACACATATCAGCTCTACCTTCATAAAATGTAGAAGGAAACTGAGGAAAAAGTAGAAAAGAAAGAAGTTACTCATTAAAACTAGCTTCAGTTCTTGATAAAATAAGCATATCAATAAAAATACAAATATATTAATATTCCAAAACTATGGAAAAAATAGACAGTTATAGTAGTTCATGACAAAAAATTATTTTTACAGCAATTCAAAGGACAAGTATTTGTTATGGGTTTGTGTGGCGTGGTTTTCTTTGGTAGTGGGAGAGGGGGCTGCAGAGGTGGCTCTCCAAGAAGCTGCTAGAATCTCCCCCGGCTCCAAAGAGTCAGACCCGCCTCTGGCCCAGACAGGAAGCGACGATGAGAGCGCCTCTGGGAGAAGATATTTAAGAAGGGGAACCAGTAGTGTGGGGGTTGGGAAACCTGAGAGGAACATCTCTGGTGATACTGGGGTCAGTGAAGAAGGAGGGGGAGGAGGAGCGCCTGAGGAGGCTGATGGCCCTGCAGCCCGTGGTGAGGCGGCAGGCTGTCCCCCTGCAGCCCATGGAGGTGAACGGTGGAGCGGAGGCTCCCGAAGAGGGCCGTAACTCCATGGTAAAATCCGTGCTGGAGCAGCGTGTGACTGGAGAGCAGCCCACAGAAAGGACCCGCACCACGGAAGTTCAGGAAGAATTGAAGCCCACGGAGAGAACCCGCGCCAGGGAAGTTCGGGAAGAACTGAAGCCCGCGGAGAGAACCCGCGCCAGGGAAGTTTGTGAAGAACTGCAGAACGCCAAAAGGAACCACGTTGGAGAAGTTGGTGAAGGACTGTCTCCCGTGGGAGGGACCCCACGGTGGAGCAGGGAACGAGAGAGGAATCTTCCCGCTGAGAAAGGAGCGGCAGAGACAAGGTGTGGCGAGCTGACTAAACCCCCGTCCTCTGTTCCCCTGCGCTGCCGGGGGGGAGGAGGTAGAGAGAACTGGGAATGGAGCTGAGCCGGGAAGGCAGGAGGGGTGGGGGGGAGGTGTTCTGATGTTTGGTTTTCCTTCCTGATATCCTTGGTTTTGATTTGATTTGTAGTCAATTAAATTGATTTTGTTTCTTCCCCAAGTTGAGCCTGTCTTTTGCCCATGACCATAAGTGGGGAGTGATCCCTCCCAGTCCTTGTCTCGACCCACGAGCCTGCCTTTGAATTTCTCCTCATCCCAACGTGGCCGGGGCGGGGGTGGGGAGGGTGAGTGAGCGGCTTCGTGGTGCTTTGTTACCGGCTGGGCTGAAACCGAAACCATGACAGTATTCCACACTGTTGCAATCAGATCAGTCCTTATTCACCAATTTTAATTTAAGATTTTAGTTCTTAAGTTTTTACATAGTATATTGTTAACTAAAGAACTGTATAAGTACTTGAAGATTAATTAATTTTAAACTTCTTACCTTAAAAATAAGTGCCCTCAGAGCAATGAAGACATTTTTCAAAGCCGTTTCAGACTGATTCTTTTGAAGGAAGCAGAGGTATACATCAAATACTTTCTTCATCAGTGGATTATGCCCGTGATCAGTTAGTAGTTGATTCTTTAAATTGATAGTGAGAATTTAGGAGTTTTGTACAGTGCTACATTTATACTATTCTAAGAACATGCACAGAACATCCAAACCCAGAAAATTAGAAAAATAATATAATCTGCATAGTATTACAAGATGTTTAGTAAAACAAACATATCTGAATTTTAGTTGGATATTTCTAACACTTCATTAATCTTGCTTATAAAGTGTTGGCTTCTGAATAGACTTATAGAATACAATTGTTTTTAGCAGCTATTAATTAAATCAATTACTATTAACAGCTCTTTGAGAGGCACACTCAAAAGTATTAACACATTTTAGTTATGCTGGCTTTAGCAGCTCAGGCAGTGGAATTTTCTTATAGCAGTACCTCCTACTACAAAGCTCTCAAAAAACCTCCCCCCAAACAACTGAGCATATGGACTAGGTTCCTATCGGACTCTAGGATGAAATGTCTCTCCTCTTACAAAACACCAAAATGGGTTAATCAATTCAGGGACTGCTCAATCCAGTCCAGGGAGCAGAGAACTGAGAGGACCATGTTAAGTATTGCTCCCTCAGACTCCACTGGCCCTCCAACACGATCCTACTAGGCCTTGTACCTTCTGTGACTCCCCCTCTGGACACTTCACTCTTCCTTGTCATTACTACATATAGGTATCCAAATGATATGCTGCAAGGCAGCTCCATTATGATCTCAAGTAAGTTTTAAGGTAATATTAACACAAAGAATCTAGTTTAACAAACTTTTAAAAAAGATTCTTGAGCCCCAGTATAGACCTGAGGTCTTGTTGCATGCCTTAAACTCTCAAACGTGGAAGAGATGTCTAGCTGCAGATGTCTTCTCTTCTACTTATGGAGACATAGAAGAAATTTTTCAGGCTAAAGAATTTCAGCATAGCCCCTAGGCATTTCAGATGTTCCTCAATATTAAAAAATTGAAGGAGACAGTCCTCCATTAAAAGCCATTCTGGTAACGTGACTTGCAGACCAAAAGAACTCCGTGTGGTTTCAAGCTTTGTGGATGAATAGATACAAGTGCTCACAGGAGACCAAAGATCTCCAAATGCTATGCAGTGAAGCCACAGACAGGCCGTTTTAGAGGAAGCTAGACATAAGTGGTTCAATATAAGCCAGTCAGCCTATTTGGTCATAAGAAAAAGTTTTATCTCTTGGAACAGTATACAGATCTTTGTAGATGACCCAAACCTAAACACCTAACTGCAAGTTCTAAAACATGGTAAGGCTTACTACTTCCAGATTTATAGCAAAATAATGAAACATTGTCTTGCAAACCCCTATCCTTATGAGGAAATTGATATAATAACTTTTCTTCAGATGTCCCAACATCAGAGGTAGATGGTTCACTAAAACTATCTAGAATAGTAGGAGTTCACACAGGATCAGTTAAAATTCTACCAAGAAGCAGACATAACTTGTGATTCCCCTGCTGTAACAGATAACAGAGATCTGGATTGCCACTAGTGAAAGATGATCATGATGAAAAAAGAGTTGTTTGGCCTTTTGGGAATAATTAGCATTTTATATAGAAGAAGCAGATTGGTATTAGTAATCTAGTGGCCTTCTACGATGGGAGTGCCTGCATCACTGGACAAGGGAAGAGCTATCCATCTGGACTTCTGTAAGGCCTTTGATATGGTTCTCCACAACATTCTTGCCACTAAAACAGAAACATGGGTTTGACAAATGGACTGTTAGAAGGATAAGGAATTGGCTGGATGGCCACGTCCAAAGAGTTACACTCAATGGCTCAATGTCCAAGTGGAAACCAGTAACAAGTGGTATCCCTCAAGGTTCCGTATTGGGACCAATACTATTTAATATTTTCATCAGTGACACAGACAGTGGGATCAAGTGCACCCTCAGCAAGTTTTCAGATGATACCCAGCCAAGTGGTGCAGTTGAATTGCTAGAGGCTTCCCTGTAGCACAGCATCCAGAGGGACCTTGACAGGCTTGAGAAGCAGTCCAGTGTGAACATCATGAAGTTCAACAAGGCCACATGCAAGGTCCTGCACATGGGTCGGGGCAATCTCCAGTATCAGTACAGGCTGGGGGATGAATGGATTGAGAGCAGCCCAGTGGAGAAGGACTTGGGGGTACTGGTGGTTGAAAAATTGGACATGAGCCAGCAGTGTGTTCTTGCAGTCCAGAAAGCCAACCGCATCCTGGGCTGCATAATAAGAAGCATGGCCAGCAGGTCAAGGGAGGCGATTCTCCTACTCTACTCTGCTCTCATGAGACCCCACCTGTGTACTGCATCCAGCTCTGTGGCCTCCAGTACATGTAAGACACGGACCGGTTGGAGCAAGTGCAGAGGAGGGCCACAAAAACGATCAGAGGGCTGGAGCACCTCTCCGATGAAGACAGGCTGAGAGAGTTGGGGTTGTTCAGCCTGGAGAAGAGGAGTCTCCAGGGAAACCTGATTGCGGCCTTTCAGTATATAAAGGGTGCTTACATAAAAGATGGAGAGACTTTTTACCAAGGCCTGTAGCGGCAGGATGAGGGGAAACAGTTTTAAACTAAAAGAGGGTAGGTTCAGATTGGACATAAGGAGGAATTTTTTTTACAATGAGGGTGGTGAGGCCCTGGAACAGGTTGCCCAAGGAAGTTGTGGATGCCCCATCATTGGAAGGGTTCAAGGCCAGGTTGCATGGGGCTTTGAGCAACCTGATCTAGTGAAAGATGTCCCTGTCCATGGTGGGGGGAGTGGAACTAGATGATCTTTAAAGGCCCCTTTCAACCCAAACCATTCTATGATTTTATGTATTTTAGGTGCAGTTGATTGAATAGAAGCTCCCAATTCTCCTACCTGTTTTGTTTGGATCTCATAGACTAGTCTGGTATACTCTTACCTACTTTCTCAACATACTACATACAGCTAACCTTGAAGGACTGTCATTCTAAACATGATGGGCAGCCGATAACTAAAAGATTAGTGTCCATTCTTCTTTAAATCTTTAAAACTAGGTATCTTAATTTTCAATTCTGTCATGAAGTCTGTGGACAGAACTGGTTCTAAACTCTAAATTACTAATAAAAGGAATCTCATTATAAATAAGCTATGTTTTTATAACTAGATTAAAGGTAAGGCACTAGATTTGAATCTTCAAGCAAGGATCTGGATACACTGCTCTAATTAGGGGAGAAACAAAGTAGAACTATCATGTCTTCTTTTTATAGCTTCACCTTTAATGTTTGGAAAAGCTCAAAAAAACCAGACAGGAGGGGTAATGCAAGTGGGCGTGCTATAAAAAGATTCCACAGGAGAGCTACAGTAACTAATACAACTAAAAAGAAGTCTTATTAGTGGACAAATTGAAATAAAGTTACAGAAAAGGAACACACACAAATTACTGTTAATTAATGAGTGACTTAATAGAAGAAGCCACCATGTTCAATGTTAAAGTCTGATGGTGTCCAGTTATGAATTATGGTTTTGCCATACACTAGATCTTTTGCCCCACAAAGCCTTTAAAAGACAGTTTTACCACTAATATTTAGTAGACACTAAATTTGCTGGAAATATTTTTAGGAAGTCAGGATGAGGAGGGAGCTTTTCCCACAGATTCCTGCTGATCCGTAAGGAGTCTGTGTGCAATGTATAACTGAAGCCAGAGCATTTTGCCTTGAGAGGTCATCCACTTTTACATGACACAATAATGAAATAAAATGCTAGAAATGCTAAAAATACAATGCTGTATTACTAGACTATAAAATACAAATATAATTTTTTAAATATTTTAAAAAAAATATTTTTTCTGAAAGATTATTATGGGAGGTGTTAACACCAAGTCAAGAACAAACCTTAAAAGCCATTGTGAATAATGACAGAGTATCCAGAATTGTAAGGCAAACTTCAGTGGCAGTATTTGCTTCAAGTAAAGACTGGTGAAGAACATCTGCATCTGAATGACCATAGCCTACAGAAATTCCAAATGAAGTATAAGTGCTGGATATACTCATTTAAATGTTTTTTATTTCCAAAAGACTTGCTGAACTACGAAAATATTAACAACTAAAAAGCCTGACAGAAGTTAGTACTCACTACAGAAAAATAATTCATATGCATTTAAACATTTTTCAGATATGTGCATATAATTATTCTAACATAATCTGCACAAGATGATAAAATATATTAACAAATGTCAACAACAGAAGCATTAAACAGCAGTTAAAAGAATAAATGTCTGATGTTCCATATCTATGTGTATGTATGTATATATGTGTATATATATAAATGTACACAGTTATATAAACACATGTATATTCTCAAAGTAAGTACTGCAGTAGAATGGAGTTACATCTGAAAATATGTATTGGTAATTTAGCGATGTTATAATGATCTAAAAGTCAATCAGAAGTCAACCATTATAAAAATACAAAACACTAAGAGTTGAGGAATACAGTCATATACTTATATGCCGCTGAAGACCCAAATAATTAATTCTGCTCTGTGGCCATACCATGCAGTAACTCCATATTTAATCAAAACATTTTATCCTTCTAGCTTCATACTGTATTGAAATAATTTTAAAAACATATCCCGCTTCAGCACTGGTTATAATATGTTGTTTATATTCCCTAACATTGATCTTTAAGAACCAGATTAACAAATGTGCCCTGGTTGCTTTATAAAAATTTGGTCTGGATCACTTTTATATGTTAGATTTACCATCAACTTAGCATCATTAAATCAATGACAAGCATGACAAAACTGTTGAGACCAAGAAAAGAACAGAAGAAATTACACATTCTTTTATAATGACACTTGGCCACCTCTTTCTGCACCTTCTTACTTCCCTGGCTGAACTACACATGCATGCCCATAACCACCAATTTATTTGGATTTACATATTTTTCCTGTTAGGAAGTATACACCTTTTTCCTATCATCTTTTGCATTCTCTCTGCCTCCACTTCTTTCTCCTCCCATCTATTTCCTTAGTGTTTTCAATCCAGCTACATCCTTCACCCTCTATAATGACAGAAAGGAACAACTGGCATTTAGGAGCAAGTTTTAACAAAACAGCCATTTACCAAATATTTTTCTTTTGGTAAAAGTGTTCTTTATCTTAAAAAAATTCAAAGAAGAAAAAAAAAAAAAAANTATTAAAAAAAAAAAAAAAAAAAAAAAAAAAAAAAAATCCTTTTTCATAGCAATCACCTTTGGATGACCAGAAATCTTGAATTTAGCCTGTAGTTTCAGTAATGTTGAAGATACCAAGAGATGACGACTATTTTGAGAGCTACATTGAGGACAGGGGAAATATTCTTTAAAGAAATAATTTGTTTGCTCTTCCAGATAAGAAGAAAGGTGCAAGGTTTATTATAAATACCAAGTAAAAACTGTGGTCAATGGACAGGATTCCAAACAGTTCAAATTTTGTTCTTCACATAAATAATTTGGAACAAATAAATAAATAGGTCATTGACTGATTACTCCGCGTTATTACTAGAGACAAAAATTTTGGGCAGGATGTAAACTTAAAGGAACACTCAATTTGGTTGAGTTAAAAGACTGATTTAGCAGTGCTTTTTCCATATACATGCTAAAAACTATCCTTGTTTCAATTTGCTATTATTTTAGAGAAGCTAATACTGTATTCTTCATGTATAACTAACATACTGGATTCTATTTTTCACATATAACTTAAAAAGAAACTGTGGAACTACAATTAGCACATATACTATGGACATCTGCCTGGACACACACATGAACTCACACCTTGAGTACTGTGTTCAGTTTGGGGCCCCTCACTATAGGAAAGACATTGAGGCACTGGAACGTGTCCAGAGAAGGGCAACGAAGCTGGTGAGGGGCCTGGAGCACAAGTCTGATGAGGAGCGGCTGAGGGAACTGGGGTTGTTTAGCCTGGAGAAAAGGAGGCTGAGGGGAGACCTTATCGCTCTCTACAACTACCTGAAAGGAGGTTGTAGTCAGGTGGGTGCTGGTCTCTTCTATCAAGTAACTAGTGATGGGACGAGAGGAAAGGGCCTCAAGTTGCCTGAAGGGAGGTTTAGACTGGATATTAGGAAAAATTTCTTTACTGAAAGGGTTGTTAGGCATTGCAACAGGCTGCCCAGGGAAGTGGTTGAGTCACCATCCCTGGAGGTATTCAAAAAGCACGTAGACAAGGCACTTCAGGACATGGTTTAATGGGCATGGTTGATGGTTGGACTCAATGATCTTAAAGGTCTTTTCCAACCTAAATGATTCTTTGATTCTATGAACACGCACCCACACATTCTGGGTATGCAGAGATTTATGGATTTAAAAATGTCTAAGAACACTGAAAATGGAATACTCTCTAATGACTACGAGCTTGACAATGATCATATACTGCTATTACAGATCAGGGTCTATCTCTTATTTCAGCATGTTTGTGTGTCACTATTCCACTGAGCATCCTCCTCTCCTCCAGCCCCAACAACACACATATAAATCTACATTCTTGCAGTTTGTATTGAAATGCTTTAGAAATTTGAACAAAGGGCCTTATTTCTTTCATAATTAAGCATAAAACTATGCTGAAATTCCTCAGAGACGTGAAATACTACTTACACCATTACTTCAGTTCTATTCCTTGCTTAAATGATCAGAAAGGGAGAAATTAAGTTTATAATTTACATTTATAGACAACAATCTTG
The DNA here is from genome assembly GCA_013401275.1 of Pandion haliaetus. Taxonomy (NCBI): domain Eukaryota; kingdom Metazoa; phylum Chordata; class Aves; order Accipitriformes; family Pandionidae; genus Pandion; species Pandion haliaetus. Next base: position 9,737 of record VYZV01029369.1, on the reverse strand, counting down.
CCAAGGAATCATGATTTTAGAAACAAATAAAGCAACTATTTCCACCAGATACATACAGGAAGGGTGTATCCCATACAGGATACCTACAAGATTCATTCAAGTTCTGAAAACTACTTTGGATACATGATACAGGCAGACTGACAACTAAACAAAACCAGAAGTTAGACAACACCAAGACCAAAGATGTAAAAATCAACTTCACATTTGACATGGCTTTTACAGCAACATATTTTCACTTTGTAAAACCTTGGTCAATACAAGGTGTAATATCCTGATATTCATTGAATGTCCAACATTAAAAAAACCACTATTATCACTTTACACAAAGTTATTTAGATAAGTCACCTTCCTTCATAATTTCCTTCAGATGGAAAAGAACAGAAAGTTTCTTTTTGCAAAAGCATGCATTTATTAAAATCTTTCAGCTCACTGTTTCCTAAAAATCGGTAAGCTTTGCCAAGCTCAGGAAGTATGAAATCTCTTTGCACAGGGTCCAGAAACAGCCATGTTAGTTATTTCCCAGAGATTATTTTTAAAAATTCGGTCTTTTTCTACAAAGTATTTTACCTTACTGAATGTGTAGTCACATATTGTAAAAGCTCTTTCTTTTGTGTATCAAAAAACATCTAGAAATTATTATGATACAGCAGTATCAGACTGATTACAAGAAAAAAAAAAGTAATTTGCACAGCTATATAGTTTTCTGACATTTTTAAAATCAAAGAATTGCATTTCTTATATTTAAACAGGCATGAGAATGCATTTACAGAGAGGTTTGGTGGTTTGGGTTTTTTTTTTGTTTGTTTGTTTTTCAATTTTCCACTAGACTATGTGGTTAAGTCTTGTGCAATTAGGCTAGCTGCTGCTTTATGTTACAGAAGACGAGCTAAAAGATTTTAAGGGACAGTTAGATATGCTTTGGGAAAAAAAAGGATGAACACAGTGAACAGTTAACTCAACTAATTGCTTTACTGCACACAGTTCTTTTCAGTCCCAGTGTTGTATTTTACTGTATTAGTCAACAAGTTTCACTGTTTTTTTGAACCTGAAAATTGAAAAATGGTGCTTCAGAATACTTTACATACAGTATATTTTGCAATTTAAGAGCAGCGTGTTTAAAAAGAGGCCACAAGCAGATTTAGTTTTCAATACAGCAGTCTTACACAAGCTGACTTCAACCTGATTAAATCTTACCATTGTCTACAGAAATTCCAAGAATACTTGATATCTTTCTCACACTGCAAACAGAAAAATCACTGCATTATTGGACGCTTTTTCACTTCTAGACAAACCAAATCATGGCCTTCACAATCTCTCTAGAAATTCTAAAAAACTTATTTCTCCTTAGGGGATGTCAAAACATGGAGATATGGCCAGAGTGCGTCTTTTTACTTTTAGACTAATAATTTGTAAGACCAAGTGGGGAAAAAAAATGAAGCTTAATAAAGCAAATAGAAAAAAAAAGTAAACTTTGTAACTATGTGCAGCACAAAGTTGAAGTGCATATAATTAAAAAAAAAATTAAAATACAATTGTAAAATACACTGTAGTTAACCATGCTCCATGTTATGGCATCAGCCAGCTTTGATTATTCTATTGTAAAGCAGCGAACAGACCATCGACTGATTCCAGCTATTTGTTAGACCTAGAACAATAAAAGTGATTGAAATGCACTGGTGTGGCTCTGGGACCCGTCTCTGGTGTTGTGGTACTGGTTGAGGATGACGAATGTTATCATGTCATGAGACTTACTGTGGTTAAAAGTGAGAGAGTTATCCAGGCTGTTCAGCTGCTGCAATCTGGCATGCATCATTCCTGTTCTGTTACGGGAAACAGGCAATGTCTGAGATTTTCGATCATGAACTATGGATCCCAACCCCTCCTGGTTCCTGCAAGATGGGTGAAATAGGATAGAAGCAAAAGTTAGACATGTCAAACTGCAGCAAGACAGGAAGTGTTAGTTAAGCACAAGAAGTTTTATAGAAAGAACTATAATGCAACCTATTTACTGTTTTATTTATAAAACAAAAATAGGTAGTTTGAAAAAAGCATCACAGCAAACTCTTTCTTAAAACCTCGAAGCATGAAAGCAAAAGCACACAAGCAGATGCTCTTGAAGTGCTAAATTTACTTCAGAGCTTTTGAAAACATAAATATTTGATAACATAAATATTCTGAAAATATTCAGAACCCCAAACCAAATCCTCTTATTTTGATTGTAAAAATTTTAGAAAAAAAGTTAGAAGGACACACAGTGGTAAAATTAGAAAGCATACATGCAACAGGAGAGCAGGAATTAACTGAGGTATTATCATGTACATCTTACCCAAGCAGGAAGGGAGAAGAGCCATATACTTTGTTAAACTTGCAGCAACCAAGTGAAGAAAACAGAAAAGTGATCTGTGTTAGCAATCAGTACAGGCTAACTTCCTATTGTGTACCACCACCAGAGCTGATGAAAAATGAAAACCAGTGCTTGAATTACAGAATTCCCTGTTCCCTTTCATTGTCTGTCATTTGTGTATTTTAAGAGTACGTGCATTGATTGTGACATACTTCAGTGTAATGACAACATGAAAGACTAGAAAGCTACATTTACTGGGAAAATTCAGTATCTCTGCAGAACACCAGATGATTTCTATAGCTTAACGGTTTTAGTATTAACATGCAGTACACAGACTAGGTGATCAGTAAACAAAAAGGAAGTGTGGTAGTCTTTTCTACAAACGAGTCAAATTAGTTTGAAGAATTTTTACAAAAAGCCTGAAAAATACAGGCTCCTCTAAACCCAGAGTTTGAAGTACATTTAAACACAAAGGTTACAATCAAAACCTTAAGAAAGCCAGATTTTTGGCCTTTGATCATTTTAGGTTATGTGAACAGAGATGAGATTTTTTTCTGAAAAATCTTCAAAAGGTAGTCATTTGTTGTTTGCAGAAAGAGATTCACATACCATTAAATCTAAATTAAGATTTAAAAAAGCTAACATTTTAGTTAGAATGCTTTACTGTCCAAAGTCAGCAACAACTTTCTCACTGAGTTCAAGAGGGCCAGTATTTCAACCCCACGAGTTTAGTTATAACTGTATTATAATGTCAACCACAATGTAAGGCCTAAACAAGTTGCTATATTTTACTCCACTAAAAAACTACTTTGTATGAGAAACCGTATTAATGCAAAGATATTCAAATAATTTAGTACATGTTTCTGACTCTCACAGATTTTTTTTCCTAAAGAGCCTTCAGTGGGAACGTACAGGTATCTAATGGTACTTCGGACTTCAAATTGAGAAACAGCAGTATTGGAATGTTCACTACTCACCTTCCAACAAAAACACTATATATAAAATTTCTAAAACATTTCCACAGACGTGGTTTTATGGCCAAGTGAGTAAACAAAACAAACCATAAAATTTCTTCCCCAAAGACACTATTTCAAGAAAAAAAATGTTGTAAAAGATAGCATTTAAGGGGTGGATTTTGAAGTAATTGATAATAAACACAACACACACATTCTGAAACAGATACCCGACTTTCAGACAGGATACAGAATTGTTAATATAGTAACCAGTTACTTCAAACTGTTGTGTATCATTTCACAATAACTGTTATACTCATGGAATTTATTTGTAATAGAGATTCAAGGCATATTGTACACACTATTATTTTTCGTGAACAAGACAGCAAAATTTAAATTCCACACAGTACCTGGCTATGTATCGTTTTCCCATGTACTGGAACTGATGTAAGCATACTCTGCAGAGAACACACAAGTCAGAGAAGCAACACTTGAAACAATCTCTTCTAGATATATGCGCACTGGAATTATTCAACTATTTCTTTATTCCTCCCACCCTTAAAATCCCCTTCCAGTCCCCAAGCCAAGAAAAGGTAAACATGGCTCTTCTGAAATGAATCACAGATGTTGTTCTGGGCAAAGGGGGATTAATAGCAAAAGGCTCATAAGGCTGCCTCCAGAGCAGACCTATCTCAACACCCTGAATCCCAACAGCTAGCGTGAGTCTAACAGTGACAACAAAGAAGGGCCAAATGGTGAAAGAACAAAACACCCTAGAAAACTGTAAACAGTGAGTTCAAGTACTTCATCTTGTATAGATTTTTAGTATTTATAGAGAAGAAACGTTTAGCCTCAACTATCACAGACAAAATTTCATTATGTGAAATAAGTCCCACAGTTACAGTTATTTACAAATGAGCAGCAATCCAGGACAAGTAACATGAAGGACAGAAGCAGAGAGATAACCAGTCATTACCTGTATTCACATATTTTGCAAAATGTGTGTAAGGATTCAAAATAAGGGCAACACATTTTG
>VYZV01029368.1:112145-137452 GCA_013401275.1 Pandion haliaetus | reverse complement strand
TTTTTTTTTTTTTTTTTTTTTTTCCCCCACACTTAACTCACTTTTGGGGGGCTAGAGCAATATTTAGCATTTCGGTAGTATATGGCACAGCCCCTTAGAGTACTAAAGAGTGCTGTCATTTGTGTGGGTGAAGGTATCGCTCAATACCATGAAAATGGGAACTGGATTACATTCTGTGTAAATGCTCTTCTTTCATTTTAAGATTTTTCCACACTGACAGTAAAGTTCTTAATTGATGAAAGATGGTTCTTCCATGACTTTAATTATCTCTATCACAGCTAAATAACTAAATAGATAGTAGACATATGAAATAATTATTATGCCTTTATGCTTCTGGATGCTTTGTGGTTAAAAAAAAAAAAGGCAAGAAGTATCTCTTCTTGCCATTTTCATTTTCTCTGAATCTTCTTACAAAAGGCTTTTTTAAGGTGTAAGTGCGAATGTTAAGTTAGCTATCCATGATTGACCAACCAATATTGTCTACGGCAGAAGTTCACAAGCTGTGCCTCAGCAAAGCAGCATGCAAACACTGCCTGAGGAGCTAATATTGAGAGCTGTTCCTACCCCAGCATTAGCAGAAGTAAAAAATAAATTTGGGAAGCCTGGCCCAGGGTGAATATTGTTCTACATTGTCAGCTAACCCTACTGCAGCTGTGGCTTGGTTGTGGTTAATTGGATGATTTGCTCAAGAAACTGGGCTGAAAAATTCTGTGGCTTACATGATTTGCATGCAAGAAATTTTATAATGAAAAGCCCATTCGTCTGTGTAGTTACTACCTTTCTCTGTGTTTAATGGTTTTTTTGTGTTTTATTTGGGGTTTTTTTTTTGGTTGATTTCTCCCTACTTATGATTACAATTGTTATCAGTACAAACTAGATATTTAGAAATGTCCAATGTTTGGCTTATTTAGCAATGTGGTGTTCCCCTTGCTGCTTTCCACTTAAGGAATTAGCTGAACATTAACCAGTGTGATTGAGTATCTTTGATAGCGTACTGTGAAAAAGATGCTAAAGCACTCATTCAGCAGCCTTTGTCAACACTCCAGATCATAAATGAAGAACATAAATGAAAAAGCTGTTGATTTACAACTGAAAGGTTGGCCTTCAACACATTGGATCACTAGCTAAGCCTCTAAAATGCTGTTAACTTAAATTATAGATTGTGGCTTATAAGCAATAGTAAAAATTATTTGCAGAATGATCGAAAGTGTATATTTGAAATCTTTGAGTCATTCTTTCCAGTCTAATCATTATTTTTCCCCTTTCCCAAAAGCAACATAAATATTCAGTACTTAAGAGATTTCAGAATATAAAAACAACAGAACAATTTTTGAGCCAAAAATAGGAAGAGGCCCTTTGGTATACAGGTCTGCTTCCTGTCTGCTGTCTATCTTCAATTTAATGCTAGTGGGTGATGTGTGATTAAATCCTGTGGCCAGCTTTGAAAATCCCATTTTAGCTTAGAAGTAATTATATATGGAAATCTGTTATGAGTGCTGTGTGGATGACTTTCGTAAAACTGGAATCTCTATTTATAAAGCTGTTGTTTAAGGTTCTCTTTTGTTCCGTCCTTGATTTAATTCAGTCTATTCAAGTTTTGCTCAAACAGCAGGTTTGGTCATTAGTAAATAACAAAAATAGCTTAGCTCTTTGATCTCTACAGTCCTTATACACAATGTGCCTGTAGGCATATGTAATATAAATATTTGGTAAGTGAAAATAATTAAAAGATTTTGGGTAATGGGCATGTTGAAACTAGCAGTATTTTGCACATTTTCAGTTCCTGTTGGATGACACAGGGAACAAATAAGCAAGAAAAACCTCAAATAATTTAAAAATTTACAAAGCATTTGTTTTTAATAGCAGTTATAAAAATTACTATGCTTTTAAATCCCATTATTTACACAGGAAAAAATAGTATTATTGTTTTGCACAATTATAAAATATGTAGTATTGTAAGCCTCATGTATGGGTCATCTTTAGATCCAGAAGTATGAAATTTGGCAAGATGCATCAGAGTGCTGATTTTATTTGGAGTGTGCTACTGCTTTTATTATTACTCAGTTGATGTGGCAAAAAAGTAATTCCAGTTAAAGAGTTTTGTTACTTTTTTTGATTGTTAGACTGTTAGGTTAAACACTGTCCTATGACAGTGACACAAGTCAGTGAACAAATCTCATCTTCCTTTACATACTAGTCAATATTGAGGAACCCAAGGAAGAAATCAGCTATTTCTGGCATGGACTCCATCTCCAAAGAACACATCAGGGAAATGTCCCTGAATCCCAGCAAGTGTAACTGCTAGTGTACTCTTTAACTCTGAAGGTAGAACTTCTTTAATTCTTGAAATAGTCTTGAATTCTTGGATAGTTAGTCCATTTTGGAGCTGGTTGTGATTAACTTCTCGCCTTTTTTATAACAATTTTGTTCCAAAAATCACACTGGGAAGTAGTCTGTTAATTTGAGGTCCCCTTTGGTTTCCTCTGTGATTCTAGAGCTTATGTGAGGAGAGGGAGATGTTTCTCTGACCACTTAAAGCTAGTTCTTAAACAACTTTGAACTCTTATACAGTGCAAGGAGCTCTCAAGGGTCCTTTCAGACACTAGCAGCATCTTTGTCGCATCTCCCCAGAGCTTGAATTGTTCATATATGTATAACTGCAAAGCTTTGCATAGCATAAGATAGAGAGGTTTTGTAAGAAAGATTAAGTACCTAACTTCAAGTTAGGTATTTATTCTTAATTCTTCACATAGGTAATTACTCTCAATAATTATTTGTACAAACATTCAATTAAAAGTATTTCTAAATGCTAGTTATGTTGAAGCAAGAGGCATTCTCAAAACACATGCTGCATATTGAATGCTTACTTTTTTAAGAATATTTTCGATTTCTTTGTGTATAATCTACCCATCATCATGATCCTGTGGTGTCTGAAGGTACAGTTTAGGGAAAGCTGAGTGCAGGCTCCACCAAAATGGGCAATCCTGGCTTGTCCCATCTGTAACAGAGCATTTCTGCTGTCTCAGTTACCTGGATCAGAAAGCTGGTCTGTGTGAAAAACAGCACAGGAAGACAAAAAAAGGAAGTTGTCTGCCTGGTACAGCTGGCTAAACCATCTCACCGGTGCCAGTGCAAGAAGTGGGGGGAGGAGGCTGGTTTGTGTTTTCCAGCAGCAACCCATGCTGGTTTTACCTAAATGAATCAGGAAGCCATATTCTAAGAAAGCAAATGACCAGTTTTACTTGAGATGTAAGATACATACAACATTTAAGAGATATAAGATACAATAAAGGTATTTACTTGTCATTTAAGAGCGCTAGGTAAAGTGCTTGGCACTGTTCCGTCGTGTTTATGTAGCTCCCAAGCAATCTTTATCATCATGCTTTCTTAAATCCCCAAGGTTACTATAATGATACTTAATCTTTTAAATCTGTGATTTTTCTTCCTCTGCTTTCCTAGAGAGCTTTGTCAATGTTGTTTGATTTGCTTTGGTCTTAAACGGAAAGGTTGGATAGCGTTTGAAGGCAAGGTGGGAGACAGGAGCTCTCTACGTGTCACAGGCAGGGCTGGGATGCTTCTTGGTTTGCGCAAAAGCAAATTCTGGTCTCAGTCCTGCCCTCGTGGAGGCTCAGGAGCCTGCACAGGCAAATTCCGTACTTGCAGTAAATGTACACAATCATCAGCTCTTGCTGACAGCTTCAGTCAGCTGGCACAAGAAGCTTCACAACCCGAGGCAACTTTTGATTATCCATAACTTAAATGCTTTAACATTCTGGAAATAAAGATCTGCAGCTTAAACTTGGCACGGGGCTCTGTGGGAAACCAGCGAAGCACAAGGAACAACAGAAGGCGAGGAAGTTCAGGCAGCGTAGCCAAGGAGACACCCAGGTGCATCGCAGCTAGATATCTGGTGCTTTTCTGGCTGAGTCTCACAAGCCTGTGAGAGTACGTTGCATTGCTGTTCCTAATAGGATTTAGGAAGGGAATGTGGTGCCAAAGCCAAGCTGCCGCTCCTGAGAGGCCAGGGCACATCACTTAGAGAAAATGTATTGGATTGCTGCTTGAGATGTCAGTATTTGGGCAGAGTCCAGTTGTGGTTTTGCTTGCAGTTTAAGTACCCAAATGTAATGGCTGTGATTATGAACCTTCTCTTTTTATCTTGCTGTGGTCTGGTATCATTTTGTTCCTTACCAACCGTTATAACATTAGAGGCACAGGTTTATCAAATACCTTATCAGGTGAATGACAAGCATTTAGTTAGCTTTATGCTGCTGATGAAGAATATTGCAAAGTTTGTCTCTTTCTCTTCTTTGGTATCGGTAAACTTTGCAGAAACCCACATAAGCAGGATCCTGTGGAAGTAATGTGATGGCTCAATACCAGGTTTTCCATTATTACTCTAAAGGTACTTTCTTCTAGAAAAGATCAATTAAGTGCATTTCTGTGGATCCCTGCCATGAAGGTTATACTATAGTGGGACAAGTATGTCTTCATGAAAAATGAAGAGTGTTGTTGCATCTAGACTTTGTATATGAGAAACATTACTACAATCTGTTGTTACTTCATGTTTGGAGATTGCTTACTTGGGGTTTCTTGTTTCTTTTTTTTGTTTTTACTAAATAGACTTGGATTATCACTTGCTTTTGTCTTCAACTACTGCTGCTTAATCCTCTTGTCAAAGCCCAGAGTTCCTGCGGGAATCCAGTGACAGATGATGTGAATGACATTGCAAAATTGGTAAGTAGCTTTTATTTTAAATTATTCTTTATGTTAAACAATAATCAGTGGGTAATGGCACTTACATTTTTATGCAAAGTTAGCAAATCTATATTAGAACCAGGGGAATATTAAAAAAAAAAAAAATCAATGTCTGTCACTTGGTCAAAACGAAAACCTTTACTGCAGAGACTGGAGAATAGTTTCAGAGTTCGTTGAAGAGGTGACCTTCTTGACCAAGCTGGAGTGTATGTACATATGTGTTTTCCTCCCTCCAAACTTCCATAAAAATTGTCAAAAGTCTTGATTTCCTCAGACATTGTCTGGGACCAGATTGCTTCCCATGCAGATGAAAGATTATTGGCTTTGTGTTACTGATTTGTGTGGAGCAGACTGGCAGCAAACACAACTGAAATGAACCAGAAGGCTTACCTTAGGTATATGGGAAACTTGTGCCATATATAAAAATAGTGTGATATTAGACATCGTGGTAGCAATCAAGGCAATAATGATTGAACAGCTCTTACAGTCTTTACGTGTGAGTAGGCTACACTCATTATATGTTTCCCTCCCTACTTGATGTACCTAGAAGTTTGTCTGAAGGACTCACAGCTTCATATAAGAGCTGAATTCGTTTAAGTACATTTTAACTGTTACTTAACTGAACACTGCATTAACCTGAAAAACTGCATCTCCTTCTGTGAAGTCAGTTGGTATTTAACTCCACTGAAGTCCGTGATTATGCAGTGCAGGTCTAACACCAAAGCTTTTAAGAAATAATACATACTGAACACTTAAGAAGCATCCCTTCATCTATATACTGACATCAGCTGAAAATTATGGCTTCATTATGGAAGAATGGTTGCAATAGCAGGATTAATATTATCAAACACTTAATTTGGAGTCCCTTGCATTTGCTGCCAGTGCAGTGTTCTTAAGCTGTTTTCTTTGGGCATTGTTATACACATTGGCACACAGTGTAAGTCTCTGGGGGTGCTCTGTAGTCCTACTCAAATGCTTAGTGCTTCACATTAGTCCCTTTAGGCAGAATTCTGAAGTATTGGCATGTTTATTCAAGATAATATTTCATCTCTTGAAAGAGTATTAAGCTTTGATTTAAAGCTGTTAAAAGCATGACAGAACAACAGAACTCCTGTGAGGGCTGGTGAAATTGTCTAGTACAGGGTTAGCAATAACTTTTTGTCAATTATGCATCCTCAGAACAAATGCTTTAACTTTCCCTTTAGTACAATTTAAACTTCAAGACTGTATAAACACAGGTTACAAAAATTTGCATGCAGCTTGAGCAATCACACTTTGCTTTTGAGATAAATTATGAAAGAAACCTAGTATCATAAAAATTAGGTTAGTCTTTAATTTGGCTGTGACTTTCCATATCGTGTTCCTAGATCTTCCTCCAGACTAGTCCAGCAACTGCAGTTCTTGCACATACCCCTGCAGTACTATGTTTCCATACCCAGACCTTCCTCCACATCCCCTCTTAGTTCTCCACATGATGCCTACCTGAGCAATGGTTCGAGCGCTTGCCGGATTTATATCCCCTTTTGCTTGGGCTGCTGGCTTGGCAGGAAGGACTTTGTGTGGTGACTGTTCTGGTGTATGTACTGCTTGTCCTGGAAGAAAACCTCTGTCAACTGCCTGCATTGCACTGTGCTTCTGCTGCTGCCAAACCTGAGCAGAGTGGGGTAGGGCTGAGCTCTGGCCATTCCTCAGTGACGATGCTGTACGGTCCTTCTCCTGACTTACACCCATACCTTTCAGATCCCTCTACCAAATGCAAAATTTGGGTGAAGTTAACTAGCAAGTTCAAAGATATTTGGGGTTGGAGAAATAACAGAGGGATGCAGAAAATACAAAGCCCAGACACCTGGATTCTCTCTGTTTTGAGTTGTGTGTCTGAGAATGTTCTGAGGAAAGTCTGTATCCCTGTTTTGTCTGTCTGTGTTAAATATTTGCATAGATTTTTTTCATGCAGGAATAACTTCTATAAAGCCACTTGAGAATTGAAAGGATAACATGGAAATAAGTTTAGTATCTTAAATTTAGTATCAGAACTCTTGGTTTCAATTATAACTGACTATATTGCAAGTTGGTCATTCTCTTTTGAAATGCTACACCATGATGACATTGAGAACAAAATGAAAAAAATATATATAATAAGGTTTAAAGTACTTTTAAAACAAAATATCATTACCTGACAGTGTGAATACGAGAAGGGAGAAATTCACAGAGAATACTGATTGATTACATTACTTTGCTAAAAAGTACAATTTTCTTATCCTATATGGAGTATATCCTTAGTACATATAATATGGACTCCAGCATGATATTGCTTAAAAATATAGTTCAGGAAACCATACGACTCTTGTAAATTACTATAAATGTTTTTATACCAGTTCTGCTTTTTGAAACAAAATATAGTCATTGAATTAAGGAATGATATTCTGATGATTTACGTCTTCAAAATTAGACATAGAACCCATAGGTGGTTGGGTTCTTTATTGATCCTATTGGCCTTTAAGAGTCTTATTTCTCCACTGATCCAAAGAGTTTGTGCCAGTAGGACATTGTGGTTTTTAATAAATGTCTTCCCCTTTCACACTGAGAACAAATGGTAGCACCAAAGATTTCGCAGAAGCTAATGCTATGTGTACAGTTATTGCCTGTAGTTATTGTGATATTATGCACAAAGGCTTTTTTCTTGGCCACACTGTCATGTTCTTTAAAACCTTTTGTCCAGTCGTGAGTATAGTCCTGTATCTGTGTGTGCAATAAACTAGCCAGTCAGCAGTAGTACACAAGTCCCATCGTTTAGCTTAGGATATTGGCCCCTTTTCCTCCTGATTCATGACAAATGCTCAGACGTCAGCTTAGATTCAGTATGGCCTAAATCCTCCACTGAGTTGGATTATGATCTCTTCATCTCCCCAAAATGTTAGTCTTCCCTGGGCCTTTTCTCCTCACTGTAAAGGTATATCACTATCTCTCCCCAGCCATTCAGGTCTATAACAAAGGTGTCCATTTTAGCTCTTGACACTTCACAGACCCTTATAAGTTCACTTTTAAAATCTCCATTGTTTTTCCTGTCATAACAGAAAAAAAATGGTTTTGTAGCTCTCTGTCCATACAAATTCACTTTTCCAAATTCTTGGTGGATTAAAATCCAGGCTACTGAAAAGTATTCTCCTGGCTTCGACTTCTATAATTTTGCCCTTCTATTAATTTGCTGCTCTGACCCTGTATCTTCTACTTATTTCCTTCAAATTGTTCTTCCTATTTTTCATTATCAACGGCAAATTTCTTGGTTTTGTCTTCAAAGGCACTAACTATTAACACTGCCTGTGATGATGTCTTAACACATGCTGAGTTTGCCCTCTTGTCCTAGCTTCTCCTCATTATTTCCATGGTGTCTGTTACGCTATTCATCGCCACCGTAAGGATGCTCCTTGACGAACTCCAGGAAGATTCTCATCCTCTTCCTATCTCACACTAAAATTCTTTGCAGCGTGAATCCTTGTCCCTCTTCTTTCTTTTTCCTACTCTCTTATTCCCTACCTCTACTGCAGTTTGCCTACAGCTTGCAAAACAGTGCCACAATTTGCTACCAAACTCTTTTGCCCGTACCTTGATACAACCTAGTGTTTAGTTGATTCTGGGCTTCTTGTTCCAAGTACTGTAAACCACCAATATCACTAGTAGAAAACCACTGAGCATGGCTGTGGCTGTGTTCTGCTCGACTGTATTGTATTCTAGGAATATGAGAAGAACATGCCTCAGTCAACACTTTTTGTTAATATAGACCAGGGATGTCTGCTACGCCTAAGCTATTGGAGAATAAATAAGGCATGCTGTGCAGTGCCTGAAAATGTGGGTTATTTGCCTAATCAACTTTGTGTTGAGTAATAAATTGAGGACAGATGTATGGTGTAACTTGTTTTCAGTGGTGTTAATCTGGATTTTCACTAGCATCATATTAGACTTATACCAGAAGCTAGAATCAGAAAGAAAGAGCAGATTCAATAACAATAAGGTTTCTGAGCATTAATCAACCGAAGACCAAACCAGACTGGTATCTGTTCATACAAAAATTACTTGTATTTTCTGTAAGAGTTAATTTATTCAAATCTTTGTAATATAATTTTGTCATATGAAGAGTGTGTCCTAAGTAAAATGATTTTAAGAAGCAAAGAACAACTGGACAATTTTTTTTGTTTGGTTTTTAATAGTGAGAACTTTAAAAGGGCATAATTTCATACCTATAGAGAATGATAGTATTTAGAGAGTATTTATTCTCCATTACTAATCACTTGAACTCCTGCTTCTTTTTTAATGAAGATGTCTGGAGGGAAACTTTGATGAACAAGTGTTCCGTATTATGAAACTGTAATTGCAGCACCTGTCAATAAAGCCTGTCCCCATTGTTCTTTTCAGCACAGTAAGTCAGCAGAAAGCTGCATTGCTGTAATTGTGACTCTGATTTTGCGTAAGAGTTAGGAATCTGTTTGATATATTTTTGTTAAATATGAATATCAAACCTAAGTATAAGTAGAATTTTCACTGAGCTGTGCACTGTGTATAGAATGTACCTACATATTTTGGTTTCATCCATTAACAAAATCTAAGATATTCACCTCTTCTTCCATGATCTAAAGCAATTTTTTTCTTTTGAATGTTGGAAGCCCAAACAATAGTCAGCATTTACTGACCAGGATGCTTGTTCAAGACATGCTGTTTCAAACACTTTGCTTTCACATTGCATCTTTGCTGTAAATGTGTACTTTACACTCTCTGCAACATTTGAGATTTATTTTTAAATGGATCTAACTCTCCTGAGTGAAGGGGTTATAAAAAATGATCCAGTGTTGTTATCCTGCAAATAATCTGCCACTATGGCTGCAAGAAGTGTGAACGGAAATTGTTAGCATGTTGTCTTAAGCCAAATGAGGAGGATTTTATTAACTGCTTCATTAGCAGATGAGAGTGTAGATTGCAGAGATGATGGACAGAAAGTGGAAGCACCTGCAGGAAAAGAAAAGCCAAGGATGCAAAGAAGGGAGATGCAGAGGTATTGAACAGTAGGAAAAGGGAATGATGAAGAGAGAAGTGGGAGGTAGAAATGGTAACCAAAAGGAAAGTATGGTTTTCCCATCATATGCGTCAGAGTAAAAAAGAAATCACTGACAATGGTAAATGGTAATTCTTACTTTATTACCTTACTTTATCTTTGATCTGTGTATAAAAAAAAAAAAAAGCCCTCATTTCAAAGCACTTGACTGCAGAGATAGGTTGTCTCTCTTATGTTCTGCTGTTGTGATGAAAGAGTAGTTTATGGAACCCAAATCACTTTTACAACATACGTTTTTCATTTCCCCATCTATGTGACCATGAGCATATTTTAAAAGTATGTTTAGGTTCTGCAGTGTTAACAGTGCTGTACTAAATATTCAGACCTATGTATGTCAAAAGGAATCTTACATTCCCCAGTTTGAAATTTTGTTACAACTGGGAATATAGCACTTAATGTTGATTTTATATGGATTTAAAAACATAAGTCTAGGTTCCCCGTTCTTCACCTCTTCTCAGAGCCTGATAGGACACACCCACTAAATCAGAGAAACTTTTTGTGGCATTTCAGTTGTAATGCAGGATTCTTTTAGTTCTATACATTACTTTCCGAGATTATTAGTTGACATTCTCTATAATCATCAAAACTGTTACTTTTGTCTAAACCAAGGTAAGTCATGCAGGCAGGTATTGTGTTGCCCCCAGATTTGTCACTGTACTTAAGGAGTTGAGTACAGGAACCAAAAAAAGCCATTCCAGGACTTGGTGTTTCAAGGGACAGTTCCTTTCCATCCCTCTTGTCGTCTGCTCCGTGTTGGGAGCTGCAGCAGTCAGGGCACCCCACACAGAGCAGGTGTGCAGAGTCCTTTCATTCCTTTCAGGATCATTTCAGCAGTTGAAAATCAAGTGGTTGGTTTTGGATCATAGTCTTGGTGGTTAGTCTTCAAAGAAATTTCAAGATTTGTTTCAGGAAAGCAAGAGAGTACAAAACGCACAGATATAGTACAAAATATCCTTCATTCCTACATCGGGGCTCTACCCTATTTTCTCTGTGTGAGTTGGGAAGTCCAACTGGGACAGAAATATAAGTCCTTTGCTTTGAACTCCATCATTTACCATCAGCAGAGCATCTGGCATGTGGAGTTTAATCAATAAAACTTTAACAAGTTATTTCGTCTTGAGGCAGGGCATATATTTTGTTTGACACCCTCCTCCCAAGTGATATTCATTTTTAGTAGTAAATACAAAAAATATCTTTTCTGATTCACAGTCTGTCAAGGAGAAAAATATCTGAAGCTGAACTGTATTCTCTGGCTTTGTTTGAGAAGCTGTTAGAGCTCTTGGGCAGTTATATTTTTTTTAACTGTGCATGAAAAGTGCTTGACAGGCTCCGATGCCAGTAAAGTAGATTGTATACATAATGCATATCAATTCTTGTAGTGTTCATTGATTTGGAACAAATTTAATCTTCCAGTGACCTTTCTTAAAGAACAGTGCTTTTGCTGACTTTGCTAAGTATTGAATCTCTCTAGAGTGAGTATGGGAAACTTTGCACATACAGTAGCATCTTTGCTATCTTTGCTGCTTGAAGTGCTGCTAATCCTACCTCTCTAGGCACGCAAAGGAAGCTGGAAAAGAAACTGGATTACCTATTAATTTGTCATGATGTCAGGATGTTTTTAGAGGAAGAAAAAATGTACAAAAAATGTGGATGAGGATTTAGAATAAATCAGATGCTCTAAAGAAAGAACAAATGTGTTGCAATTTTTTTCAGTATTTATAGCATCTTGAATCAACTCCCCAAAATGCAAGGTAAATAGAAATTGATATAGAGAGTTTTAGTGGCACTTCTGCAACTGCTGCTTTGGGAATTTTATAGGTATAAAAATAAAAAATAAAATTGATCTACAGAAAGGAATTTAACAGGATCATTTGTATGAAACTTGTTTTTTAAAGCTGTGGGAGAAAGCTAGATGTCATTGAACTGAAAGATTGTGGCTCAGCCCATTTTGTAAATAAAAAAATGTTTGGAATTTACTAGTGACTGATTATGCATAAGTATTGTCCTCGGTCATTTCTAGAACGATAACATTTTGAAATTTCTGTTTTAACTTTTAATTGAAACTAAATTTTAATTAACCAATAAAACATTCTGTTTTGTCAAACAAAATACTACCTAAAAACTGCACAGGAAAAAAAAATAATCCCTGTGCTGGTTGCTATAGCAGCAGAATCAAAAGCAGCCATAACAGAATGATCTTTAACCTGAAGAAGTAGAAATGCTTTGCTGAACAAAGTATAAATTCTGGTTCACCGTAGGAATGATGTATGTGCTTATTGTCTTTTGATTAAATGGATTTCAATCAGGATGAGAAATATCAATTGAATCTTTCACTGAAACTGAAGAAAATAGATTTGCTGTATCACTAAGCATCATAGTATTGGTAAACCTGTTGAAAAAAGTACTTCAAGAGATTGTGGATCATGGCAGCATCTCCCTCTTCATCTTCCCACTCAGCACATTCCCCAGGTGATCAACCACCTCTCACGGTAGTGTTGGATTCCATCTGTGGTAGATTGCATTGTATAATTCAATGAGAACCCTTCTTCCACTCCTTGTCCTTGCTTCAGCACACCTCATACTCACCCACATCTGCAAAGCCACGCTCAGCTTACGTGTGTGGAAGCTCTCCTTTGCCCCAGAACATTGCTGTGGTATATAATTATGTATTGTTCATCATTAGTAAGAGGCACAGCTTCAAAGCTTCAGTTGTGCTCTGACCTGGTACATAACTAAGCACAAGGCAGGCAAGTATTTCTTTAGGTTCAATGCTTGCTGAAGTTGGAAATTATTTGAAGGAAAAAGGCTTAGAGACTACTAGGTACTCTACTGTTTGGAGTGGTTGGGGTTACACAGAAATTGTCACGTAAACACTTCAAGACATGCCATTAAAAGATAAAAAATGCAGTGGAGCTTCTGCAATAATGAATAACCTCACCACATTACTGACTTTAATTCTGCTGGGAAGTGGTAGTATTGAACTTGATCAGATTGGAACTGGGAATGTTACATAGGTGTGGAAAGATGCTTCACTTGTGACCAAGTAAGAGTAGCAGTTCCATAGGAAACTGAGTATGTAAACTTTTGCACCTGGTAGGTTACTGAAAATTTGTGTTGAATATCTGATAGATTTTATTGAATACAGTGATGGAAATTAAGTCTTACTTTGTGTAGTCAGTAATAACATTTTTGTTATCTGTTTATCGTAGGTTGGAAATCTCCCAAATGATTATATGATAACCCTTAAATATGTCCCGAAGATGGATAGTCTGGTATGTACAGCCACTTCAAGTTAATCCAAATAAAATAGCCCACTGAAACCAGTGATGGCTGTAATGTTTTGTACCTAGTC
Source organism: Pandion haliaetus (assembly GCA_013401275.1). Lineage (NCBI taxonomy): Eukaryota > Metazoa > Chordata > Aves > Accipitriformes > Pandionidae > Pandion > Pandion haliaetus. The sequence goes on along the minus strand of VYZV01029368.1, from coordinate 124,238 downwards.
CTATCGCTTAGTAGCTTACAGTCAAATAAAGGTTATTTCACTTTTTATACGCTTCACAAATATTCACTTAAAAGAAATGTAGAGATATTCTTGCAGTCACTTAAAGCCTTTTTAGTTACAGGAATCTTAGAAAAATGTTCCTTCATATGAATTTTTTTAACACTTTCTCTGGAAAAAGTCAAACTACAGTATTATTTCATCTTGTCAATTAAAAATTGTTGCTTTCTTAAAGTAGTTTCTTTGTAATTGTACTTTGGAATATACTGTAGAATGTCCTCGTTTTAGTCAGTGGAAATGCCATTAGAACACAACAAATACTGAGTAGCCAATAAAGTGAACCCTAAGTTCAGTAAATGGTAGCATCAGTAACTAAACAAACTCGTAGAAAGTGAGGACATTATTTCATTCAAACATGCTTTGTATTATTCTTTCTATGTAATCCCATAGTTAATGCATAGTGATACTTTCAAATCAGCATCATCTACCTTCTTTAAAATTTTATAACATTTTGTATTAAAAACTTTTTCATATTATCTTATTTCTTATTCTACTAAACATTTTTTATGTTCTTCCTTAATTTAAAAAAAATATTTTTAGAATGATCCCTTGAAAATGCTCTCTTGGTTGTTGCATACACTGCAAGAAAAAGGAGAGAAGGAAACAAGGTGCAAGTAGAAATTATTCTGAATGCTGGACTGTACTATGTTGTCTTAAGGAAAAGAAAAAAAGTCTGAAAAGGACTAGTTGTCAGTTAAACTGAACACTGTTGTGCCTGTCTTAAGAATGAATCATTGTCTACATACATCAGTAGTTGGAAATCATCTGGTAGATGCAAGAAGCTCGTTTTGTGTCTGTACAAAGTTTTCATTGTGAAAATCCAAGTTGTGTGCAATACACATAAAAATGCATCCTATCCTACAACACTGTAGTAAATCTAGCAATATTGCCTATTGATATTGGAGAATGATGCCAGAAGCAACATCCTCTCGGTTGTGAATAACAAGATGGCTGGAGGAAAAGGAGGCTGTGGGGTAGTGAAGGGCCCGGAGCTGTGAGGTTATGAGGTATTATGGCAGATCTGGCAGTGTTCTTATGAGTTTTGTTGGAAGCTCGAGGCTTTTACTAAAACTTAGAGTACTTTAGAGCACCCAGTTTAAACTCGATTCCTTAGACAGAAAAGCTCTGCAGAACAAGTGCTACAGAAGTCAGGTACTAGATCCTGTATAATATAATTAAAATTAATGGAAAAATTTCCATTTCTGAAAATAGCCAATTTTCAGCCAAGAGAAAAAGGAAGTAAGCCTGGCTGCCACCATCCCCTGGCTGCAGTACTTTTTGAAATTCAGTGATTTTGGTGCCTGATGTGATGAGATTAATGTCTGTGGAGGACAGCTGTAGCCTGAGCGCTGCTCCCCAGCCTCTGGGATGAGCACGGCAGCTGATGGGCGACAGTTGGGCTGGATTGGGGCCGTTCCCTCCATTGCACTCCTGGGGAGGCTGGCACTGTGGATGAAGAAGGCCAGGGAGCCTGCTTGAGCGATAAGTCCTGGTTGTTCTCACTGCTTAACTCTTACCTTGTTTCATGGTTCAGTTTTGGCTGCCAGTACGCAGTTTCTTTTCTATAGTTCAAATGGCATGTCATCTTGCTGCATCATATCCAGAAACTTGGATCCAGTTTACATTTATGACAAGCAGCCAAGAAATAAATAGGAAGAATAGAAGTTCAGAGCCGGGATTTCCATATTCCCTTTTCTCGTACGCCACTTTCAGTCATGGTGGTGGAAGGTGCAGCTCTTGGCCACATGCCTTTGCAGGAGGAAGTGGTTCAGCAGTATTCACATCCCACTTTGCCAAATTCCTCTCTGGGGATTTCAGGTTGTGTTACGCATACCACACCAAAGGCTGGCTGAATAAGTCAGTTTTGCTCTGGGTTCTGCAAGGTCCCTGCAAGCTGGGAAACCCACAGCTTTGCACGAGGCCAGTGCCTTTTGTTCAGCTCTGAAAGGACTGAAATGGTGCTCTGCAATTTTTTTCCAATAGATTTCAATCTTCAGTGCGTGCATGAAGTGGGAATTGTACCCAAGGTAGTAAGTCTCAAATGTAGATGACTAAAGGTAGGAAGGAAGGGTGCATGGAAAGCAGATAGGAAGCCAGTGTAGTGCATGTAACAGGAACAGACTGAGCCAATCCATTAAACAGAAGGGTTGTTGCATTATGCACTAGCTCAAGGCATCTGAGTGGCTTTAAAAGTAGTCTCACATAGGGTGAACTTTGGAGTCTAACCTGAAGGTTAAAAGGCAAAGATGACAGCAGCAGGGGCTGAACTCAGGAGAGTAGATAAACTTCAAACTTTTAGATAGGTGTAGAAAGGAAAAGCTAAATGAGGACTACCCGGAAGTATGAGGGAAGTCAGTTTTGCAATTGCCCTAAAATGTAAATCTTGGTCAAAGTTTACACAAAAACCAGTTAAACCTCTCTTTCTCAAAGAACGTCACATTTCTCAATTTTAGCAGTTTCATCCCTGTGTTTGGTAGGTATTGAGATAGCAAGTGATTGCACAGCTTGATATTACCGAAAAGAAAACTTAAAGCTCTCATGAAATACAGCTTTGTAGGTCAGAACAGTTCAGTTGGAGGAGACTCCCACACACACGCTAAACCGCGGGAGCAACAAAATAGATTCCCTGCTGGAATCGCCAAATGCTCACTAGGAGAAGCGGCAAGCTTTTACTGGTCCCTGCCAGAGGAGAACGCACACCCACGAAACCTCAGAGGAAAAGGATTATTTTCAGGTTTGCAGTTCAGCGGAGCACAGAAGTTCTGTGTCCGTGTTCCTACAGCAAAGCAGAGAAAAATGCATTGTCTGTCTCATGAGGGCAATGGGACGTGGCATAATACATGCTGCTTGAATGGAGTACCTTTCAACAAGCTTTCTCTGATTTATTTGCTTCTGCCTCTCCCCTCCCGTTGTTTGAAGGAAATAAGGGTAGCAGAATCAAGCCAAACGCCATCCATTTCACATTTTGTTTCATTCTTTTTTAAGTCATTGTCGAGATAATTACGGAAGGTTTTAATACTGACTTGCCACTTGTTATCACTGTGTGAGAGAGTTGTACACAAAAGTGACTTGTACACAAAAGTGAAAAGTCAGGTATAGCTGTACAATGTATTTACATTTGGTTCTCTAAGCCTGGAAGCCTAATAGTCTGGTCAGTCTGAAAGCATGAAGTGTGTTTTTCCTCATCAAAAACGTTTACACATCAAGGCAGAACACCACCTGTGTCACCGAGAAAGTAATTTGTTGCCAAGTGATGATATTGATAGTAGTGCATAAATTTTTTTTTAATAAAGAATCTGTATGCAGGTTTATTGCAGAAATTTGAGTAAAATGAGATTAAGTCTAGAAGCAGATACATGCCAAACATTTACTGTGCATTGCAGAAGGTGGAGCGGACGGATTCAGTGGATGCTGCCCATCCACTGGGCAGCAATTGGAAACTGTTTTAGTGATACTGAGAATACTTAGGGGTTGCTGGTCCAAGATCTTCATATCTGGCAGGCTTTAATGTTCCTGACACATTTTCAACTATTGAAAAAACAGCTTCACACATGGAATAAATTCCCATAACATTTACCATTAAAAGTTCAGCATTTATTAGGAAGGGATTTCCATGTACATGTTGCAGTGTGACTAATGCATTATTTGTATTTTTGCTGACCATATTGAGTTAGGGTTTTTCGTGGCCTGGGTGGCTTTTTTTACTTACTTGACTACTGCTATGTAAATCTAAGTAAAAGAAGTTAATGACTGCCCCTGAGGCAGCAAGATGAATGACCAGGTTTCAATCACATGAACAGCTGTACAAACTTTATCTGCAAACTAATTGCATAGGTGGCAGTAAAAGGATTTGAACTCTATTCCAGTGGCACAGATGGGGCAGATACCACGACAGGCTGTGCAGAGCCCTTTTGTTGGCGAAAACTGGGGAAAAGAAAGACTTTTGGATCTAGAAACTGTTCTCAGGAATGGCATTTAGTGAAAAAGCTGAAGAGAAGGAGTTAACTAAGCTAACTAGTTTAAAGGTGGATAAAAGCACACATGGATTTAATGCAAAATGTTTACGGAAACCTTCCTCAGAAGGTATTTAAATCAAGGATCTTCGGGGTTAAGTGAGTCATGTAGGGTAACAATAATAAAATGAAAACTGAGATTGGTTTAAAGAAAGTCTGGAGAAAATTGTTTAAGCAGTAGTTATTTAAAAAAAATAAATAGGTTAATGAAAGCATGGACTAGGGTTCATAGTAGTGTGTCCCAAGGCTCAAATTCTCAACAGACTGATGCTTAGCATTCATTAAGAATTTAATGAAGGGTTAGCACTTAACAGACAACCATAAATATGTCAGTATCAGTGAGAATAGAAATCTTACCAAAAGGACTGAAGAGAAAGTTGGCCACACTAAAGAACACAAATTTTAATTTAGACTTTCAAGATAATTTAAATTGGAAAGAACAGTCTAATCTACTTTTGCACATTGAGCTGCTTAACCAGTTTTTGCAAAAGTCTGATATTTAATCTACCTCTCTGTTTCTCTTTTTGTCCCCTGACAGCCTAATCACTGTTGGTTGCATTTGATGGTGCCTGAATTTTCAAGGAGTCTACATAATCTTCTCCAGAAATTTTCAGATATTTCAGATATGTCTGATGTTTTAAGCAACTATTCAATCATCAATAATCTCACAAGGATAATTAATGATCTTATGGCATGCCTAGCTTTTGATAAAAATAAGGTACTCTTATACAGAGTTTCTACTTTTATGCTGGATTTTTTTATTTGAACTTTCTCTGCACAGTATTCGGTAATAGTTTAAAAATGTCTAAAGCTTCATTAGATTTGTTCTCATTTCTATTTCTGTACGTCTGAAATCCTACTTTGTTTAGAAATGCACTGAGTACACTGTGCTAATGTTGGCTAGTTGTTATCTGCTGTTTCAAAGGAAAACGGCTTACGAGGAATTACAGTATATACAATGACCTGTATACAGTTATTTAAGTAGTCAAAAATGTAACCGTCATCTTCAAGATAATTAATTTATTCTAGTCTGTTTGAAATTGGCAGAAATCTTCCTTGGGCATCCAGCTTAAATTATTCATTTTGCTAGTGATCCTAATGTAAAGATGATGTTGTTCAAGCTATTAATACACTGTGATATGTACTAAGAGTATGTGAAGCTCTGAAAACTTCACCATGGTTTCATGAACTTTTTTTATACAAAGACACAGCAAAGACTAGAGGATGTCGGCCCATTTCCATGTGTTTCTGGATTCCAACAGCAGCTGGAAGGATTCCAGGAGTCTCACTCAGGAGACATCTGATTCTCTTGTGTGAAAATGATGGAGGGGGAAAAAATTAACTTTCTAATCCCTTGCTCAGCTCTAACCAGTCTATCAGTAATTAAAAATAAGTTCTGTAGTCAAAGGTTTTGTCCCACTGAACAAAATGGGCAAAATCTGTCATGTTCTTTAGGGCAAGGATTTAATCTTCTCTATACATTTATTTTTGTCAAGTCCTTAGCTGCTGTAATTGCACCTGTTTAACATCCAGAATGAATCAAATGGACTAAAACACAACTTAGTAACCTTGTCATATATTGGCATTATATTGCAGAGAGTGTTTGACATTCCTTACCTTTCTATTTCAAACTGAATTCTGTCCAATCTTCAATGTATCTCGGGTTTTGTTTTGTTTTGTTTTTTTCTATTCTTGTCCTGATGATTCAAAGCACTCAGCTGGGATGTGGTTGGGGAAGAGGAATTTCATTTTGTAGAATGAAGAAGTAAATATCCTGTAATTCAGAGAAAGAACTAGCTATTGATTTCCGCAGAGAAGAATGATCTTAAGTCAAGTACTTTCAGCATTAAACAAATAATTTTGGAGCCAAAAATAGGAAGTTTTCCGTAGCACATATTTAACCCATGTTCTTACCACTGTCCTCCATGGGAGTACAGAGTAACCCCAGGCCAAATTCGACCTGCTGGCATTAAGAAACAGTTGTTATGAAAGCCAGAGTCAAGTAGAAAGAAAAAAAGAAGATAACCATCAATGATTTTAACGTGACCTCAATCTCGTTGTTTAGTCTGGCATAACACACTCGCCTATTAGTCCTCAGAGTGATTGGGCTTCCTTGTTTATAGTCTTGCTCTTATTTTTAGGTACATTATCAGGGTTCTCAACCAGTTTCTTTGCAGTAATGTATCCCAGCTATTGTATTCTGTTCCCTTGTACTTTTATGACAATAACTATGATTGTGTTGTGTTCCTGTGTTCTGGTTAAAAGGATCATGTGGAACATTGGAAAGTAATGTGAAATCAAGGTAATTTTTTTAATAAGGGGAATTAAAAAAAAAAAAGTCTCTTCATTTTCAGTGTAGGATGGGAGACTGCCTTTCATTCCTTGGCAATTTTACAACACTGGATTAATAATTTATTTCTATTTGCAAAGCTGATTTGAAATCCTGAGATCAGAGGGCTTGTATGTTTTATGAAGATTGTATACAGCAAATTTGGTCTTCTGCAGGTTAAAAATTTAAACCATTTTGTGTCATCTTTGGATATTTATATAATCTGTTGAGGTGCTGAAAGGAGCATCTCTCTTGACCTTCTTTCAAGCTGAATTCTATATTTTACCCTAGGATTTTGTAAAAGAAAATGGTCACCTTTATGAAGAAGGTCGCTTCATTCCTGAGGATTTTTTTAGGCACTTTAATAGCACCATTGAGGTCTACAAGGAGTTTGCAGACATGTTGGATAAGAATGACTGCATTCTGCCTTCGACAGTAGAAACACCAGAGAATGGTAAGATGGTTGTCATTTGGGGGAACAGAATCTAAGTAGATACAAATGGGTGATTTTCCTTTGATTGCAGAGATGCTAAGGATCTGATGCTGTACCTCCATGCCTCCTTTTTACTGCCAGTTAAAATTACTACCAACCCCGAAGCCCGTATTTCTGTTCTAAGTCAAGTTCTATCTGGCAGTAAAACTAGTGACGTTGTTCCTTAATATAATCCAAATAACCTCACAGTACTCTGCTCTGTTTCTTTTCATCCCAAATATATCCTGGATCATCTTTTCACATTATTCTTCTTATCTTATATTAATGTTCTATTTAATCTTTGTGAGGCAGTAAAGGAGCCTAAGATTGCACTACTGAAAGGATAGGAAGCTAGGACAAGTTGTAAACTGCAGCATCCTCAAGTCACCTCCACATTCATCCCACCCCTCCTGAAAAGGGCCATGTTTACTTCATTTAAAGATTTTAACAAGCTTAAGTCAGGCTCCTGCACTTCATTCTCATCCTTCCAGTAAATGGATGTTTTGTATTTTCTTTTCTTTCACTCTTTCTAGTGACAGCTATTAGCTTTTTAATTAGGGCAAAATATCCAGCTGCACACTTACACCAGTAGTAACTAGAAGTAGATCAGTGCCATAGGCTAAGAACTTGTTTAAAACCATTGCTTTTGCAGAGTAGCTATTCATCAGCAGCTCAGTGTATAGACACATCTGCCTCGTAATAAGACTGCCTTTTTTGCCTTAATCCACTTTATAAACAGCCCTGTAGCCAGATTTTTAAAACAGCCCTATAGCCACATCACAGTAGCCCTATAGCCATCATCTTATATAGAGGGAACTGTATTTTAAGTTATATAATGCTGACACACTCATTTTCTATTTAGATTCCAGAGTCGCTGTCACAAAAACATTTTTGTTTCCTCCTGTTGCTGCCAGCTCCCTTAGGAATGACAGCATTGGCAGTAACACTAGCAGTAACAGTAAGTACAAGTGATTGAATTAATATATGTGTCTCCATTTTGTTCTGGTAGCTGGTTGTTATGAGAGCTCAGAGGAAAAGAATGTCATTAATTGTGCAAATTAATGGGAAGTTACTTGTGCCTGATGGTGTACCATGTGTTTCTCAGCTGTCATACCGAAATGCAATGAACTTATTGAATCAAAATTTAGAGATGCTATCAAGTTACAGTGATGTGACAGCTCTCTGCAACTTGGATAGGGCAGGTCTCTTCGTTTTGGCTGTCGCGAGGTCTCACTAGTCATATGGCCTCAGCAAACTTGTATGTCCCAGACGCCTCATTTTAACTCTCAGAAAAGGAAGTTGCTCTGAATGAATAGAAAAGCAGTCCTAAATCAGTCGCAGGGTACTCATGTGGACAAAGAGGCTGCCTGTATGTTGCATTCTGAGAGTACTGTCAACCCCAAGCTTGACACCAAACCTGAAGACAGTCCCCATGTTTGCTTGCTGTACTCGCAGTAGGGCCAGCTCCACAGTCAGTGTGCTTTCGTTGAGGTCAAGGACAAAGTCACTACACTTTCGGCAGGCTGTAATCTTCTCTCCAGCATGGCCATCTCTGTGTTTCTCATCTGTCTGGGTCAGTGTATTACATGAATTACATGACTGGTCACCGACAGATAAGAGAGCCCGGAATTGTTGCTGTAAGAGCCTCAGCATTACGCGTCACGAGGTCAGAAGGGGTATAGGAATCCAAGGTGAAGAGAAACAGCGAAGTTTCAGGGGCTTTTAGTGACATCATGTACAACAAGGTGAACACTCCCTGGAGCTTTCGATGTGAACAAAAGAAGGGGATTTTCCTTAGAAGTTCCTGAAATGGTGATTAAAGCTTAACCATGTTGTTGTTTCCCTTGTGCCTGTTTCCTGGATGCACCAGGATGACAATGTGTATCTCTTTTACAATTTCCCCCTTTCACTTCACAAGCATCCATGTTGTCTACATGTGTGATGATGAAGTGTGTGGCTGGTACTCCTTGTGCTTAAGAAAGGCAAGGAGGCAGCCTGATGTAGCCTGGTGGGCACAACGGTAGCTCCTGACAGTGGGACAGATATGACTGAGTTTCTTCTCATGCTGCTTCTCTTGGGAATGTGTAATCTAGTTATTCTCTGGGTTCTTATCACCATGCATGCTACCTCTTAGTTGGCTCACAGCTGCTGTCAGATTTGAAGCCCTTCCTGATTGCTTTCTAATTAAGAGAAGGTCTTAAGTCATCATTCCGCAGAACCCTCTGAGTAGAAGGTTGGAACAAAACCCACCTTCGACTCCTGGCTGCCAGCCTGCCTCTCTGGAAAAGAGTAAGCCTCACTGCCATAAATTCCTCGCCAAAAGGTCACAGAGCTGGCTGCAAATAACCTGATGAGCCCAGGACCAATTATGAGGCACCAGGAGGGGGCTAAAGAGCACATACCTGTCCCTCTCAGGTCTGAACATGTGAGAATTTTTGCTGGTGCTGCTAGAAGAAGAATATTCAGCTGCAGCCTGAAGCAATGGGAATGGATCAAGGAGCCAAAAGACAGATACGTTACAGAAGCAGTTCAGATGAAAGGAGTTTGACCCAGTACAGTAAGAGGAGGGATGCCGGGCAGCGCGGCGGAGTGTGGCACCTGTGTCTGTACCGTGGAGGGGAGTACAGAAGCAGGTTTATTAATCTTGTTTTATAACTGGAACTGATAATCAAGTAGGAAAAAAGCCTAATTAAAATAATGCAGTAAGTCAAAGAAATTGCTTAGCTGGCCATATGCTGTACAGGTGTGTTTTAAATTATTATCATTCTCTTAAGCAATTTATTGGAAAATTGGATATCAGTTAACAGCCTTATTGAGAAATTACATGAGGACTGCATGTCTGGGGCTGGGGACAGTTTGAACTCGTAATCAGATTAAATTACATTAACTTGGACTTTGGATGCTGACTGGTTATACTTTAGTTATTTGTTTGGAGTTTTTTTGCAGGGAGGGACCTGTGACATCTTTATTGGCATCTCTCTTACTCCCTGAAAATGGTCTTCAGTACTGATTTTAATTTTGTCTTGGCTTTATTGCTGAGTAAGTTTTTTTGTTGTTGTTGTTGTGGTGGTTTTTTTGTTTTGTTTTTTTTTTTTTTTTACTTAATACCTGCCTGCTTGGAAGGAACAATGATGAACAAACCTTATTACTCCCCATGTGAAGACTCCCCAGCACAGGGGACCCTGTCTGTAGGCTTCAGTCCTGTTCATAGAACAGCACCACTAGATTCGAATTTCAAAAAGGAAAACATTTGGAGAAGAGAGGAAACATGAAAAAAGCATCTCAAGATACTAACTACTGCAATATTTTTTTTTAACTGACCCTCATTAATTTTAAACAGTTTTCAATCGAGCTATTTAAAATTAATGGTTTCCAGACCATTTAGAAGCACTCACTGTTTGCAAAAGAACCCCTCTATATTAATAATAAATTTTGAATCTATTAATAAAGTCTCTGTAGTCAGATGACTTGAACTGCTCTTAATTCTAAATTCAGCTTAGACAAACATGAAGTGCATCATCTAATAAAATAATTTGTGAAATAATTATAATAGAAATTGTATATAATACAAATTAGCTAAATTACATTTTTTCATGTTGTTGCTACATTCGTTGAAAGAGTCGTATTTCATTAATTCATTGTTATTACACAACAATAAAATTAAACTACTATAACAGAGTAGAATCTTGACTAAATCTACACCAAAGTTCTTACCCCAACTAAGTGTAAAATGGAAAATTACCCCATTCTAATTTTTTATTTGAATGGCAGTAATGCTGTTTTCATCCTTGTAATATTGAATGTAGATCTGTGGCATGTTCCCACTCCATCTTTTCCCCCATAAAATTCTCAAAACACCACCCCCCCAATTTATTTAGGCTGGTTTGTTTTCTTTTCTTTGTGTTACATGGCTGTAGTCCAATTTAAATTCCAATTAACTGTTTAAGTCCCAGTCTCATTGATATTTCTCTGGATCATTATACAACGCATAGTCTAGAGAATTCAGGTGAGATGGTTCCTATGTAAAGAGCAAGCGTCAGGGTAATAAGTCTTCAGTCCTGATCTCTTCTTTCAGTGGTTAGACCAAACAATAAATAGTAGTCTTTTTTTTTGCCATCAGATGAATCTCATGTTGCTGTAAAGCTTGAACTTAGTAGCTGTTACTAACACTTCTCACTCAATTTAGTGCCATGGTATTATTTATATTTTCATGGAAAGTTCAGTGTTGCTTTCTTCCATTTTTGCTTATAATTTCCTCACAATAATTTAGCTTTATTATTCAGTACTGAACAGTTCAAAGAATGTGTAAACACACAGAACTCTGTTTTTAGGAAGAAGGTCTACTTTTATAATTAAGCAAAGAATACCATAGTTTAATTCAGTAATTGCACAACAATTTGAAAATGTTCACACATGGCTTAATGCACTTGGTGTTGCCTTCTGTGCCTTTGTTCCATATTTATAGTTAATGGAAAACCCTAATGAACAGGTGAGAGCTGCTCTGTATTTTTACAGATAAGATCTTGTGGTAATTGTGTTGGAGCTGAGCAGAGGTAAACTGAAAATTCCTTTGAGAAATATATGGCCAAAAAAAATCGAGCCAGTGTTTTGAATCTTAATTGGTTGCTAAACCTACGCACATGGCTCAAGGTGGAGAGCACCTCAATAACTTCATTGTGTAGTTTAGTGGCTTTTCATGTAAATATATTTTGTTCACAGCTTCATATCCAAATGTCCATGAAGACTATACATAAATCTACATCAGATGAGCTCACTTCCTAAGGATTTCTTCCATAAGGTGCAGAGTGAGGGCTCTTAGAGGTGCTGGCCTTCTTCCACTCCTCTTTTTCACCTTGCTGGGTAGAGTCTATTTTAAGTGAATAATATACTAACTGCAGAGCCAGCGGTTCCTCTGGCATTGCCAAGGAGTTTACAAAGTTGCTGATACACCTGGTTTCTCCTGTTCCTTCTCCTACTCTGCCTTTACAACTGCTGGGAGCAGGAATCTTTCTGTGTAGAGCTCTCAAGTTTCTAACAGAGGAAAAGTTCCCTGTGGAAGGAACAAAAACCTATTGGCAGCCAGCTTGCTTTCCTTATCTCCCTTTTCTTCGTTAGGACACAGGTCCCCAGGAGGTTATCCAGACTGAAAATTCTCCAGCCTGTTCTGTTTTAGATGTTACTATAAATACAAGGCACATGAAGAAACCTGCCATGACTCATTT